>JAHZMV010001409.1:0-10995 GCA_027743765.1 Coecobrya sp. COE2 | reverse complement strand
ACGGAGTGCTGAGAGAGCACCGACATGAGGATAATGGATTACTGGAGCCTGAGGTAGTCAAGTGGAACGTTCCAGGATATGTTGGAAACTTATCAACTTGGAAAGGAACTAAACCACCTAAAAAATCAAGGCGAAGGATTCTACAATTCAGGAAAAATGAGGAAGCCGAGAAGCGTCCGAATTCAAGCACTTCCACTCCATCACTTTCCTCACTAGTGCTACCATCGCCATCAACAACTTTTTTGGAGGCAACGACACACATGCCAGCGAATTCTCACTGGAAAATAGTGGCGAGCTTATCAGCAGGATATGGTAAAGGGGAAAGAATATCAGTTTCAACAGTGTACTCTAATTTTGAAGCAACAACGGCGAAGCAACTAGCTGAACAGCCCTACGCTGCGAAAAATAAGGCGAATGAGGACAATGTAGGGTCAAAAGACAATTGGACGTCATCTCATCTTCTTAATATTTACGATTTCACTTGGCTCATGAATAACGAATCTTTCTGCCAATTGGGGGAAAATGCAACCACCTTCACTAGTACTCGACTCTTGGTAGTTTTGGTGCATAGTGCCCGACCTCACTTCAATGCAAGGCAGGCTCTTCGCAATTCTTGGGGCTCTATTCCAGTTTACAAAAATTGGAGGATTCGTGTAGTATTCCTACTTGGAAAAGAAGGATCAGAAGTCAGTCAAAATGAAACCGTGTTCCAGGAACAAAATAAGAGGTTAAAGTCAGAACAGGAGAAATATGGTGATATTATAATGGGGAGTTTCATCGATTCTTACAAGAACCTCACTTACAAGCACCTGATGGGATTTAAATGGATACTTAACTATTGTCAAAACGCCAGTTTCATCTTGAAAGTGAACGATAATATATTCTTGGATATTACTAAATGGATTGACTGGCTAAACTCCCCGTTGGAAATGAAGAAAGAAAATGAAGGCAACGTCCAGAAGGTTATTGTGCCAGATTTCTACTGCAATGTTAAAAGTCGCATGAAGCCAGCCCGCGAGGGAGAATGGAAAGTTACTCAAGAAGAGTGGCCACTTGATAATTATCCAGACTATTGTCACCATTGGGCATACGGAGTTTCCATTGATGCACTCCGGAAACTGTACTCTGTTTCCAACAAAACCAAGTACTTTTGGAGAGATGAAATATTTGTCACAGGAGTACTGAAAACCGTAGCTGAAAAACTTTATGGATGGAAACCGGAAACTACGGATATTTCCATGTTTGTTTCTCCAAAAAACCTATCAACTCAGGGGGAAACGGTTAGAACGCTTTGTGAAAAGGGCGAGTGGAAGGATAAATGGCCGACTTATCCCGTTACCTATTTACCACGAGGTGAAAACCTAGAGATGGATATGATTTGCTTATGGAGTAACATTTTGCACGTTAAATTGAATAGTGAAAGCAAAAAATTGCAGTTTACAACTACTGAAGGTAAAAATGATGATGATGAATAGTTTTCAAAAGTTAACGCTTGAGCTATACTGCAAACAAAACAGAAAGTGTAATGCATTTGATAAATTCTGTTAGAAAAATGTATATTTTGTATTTGTTGTAATAAAATGTTCTATTTGATTGTAAACCATTCTAGTATTCTAATGAACTGATTACTACGGACTTATGCGTATGTATTTAGAGAGATGACCATTCACGTTGATCAACATACATTCGTTCATATAATCCGTTCACTATTTACCGAATTTTCATTTTTTCACATAATTTATTCTCACCTGCAACGTAATCAGTTGACTTGAGCCTGCCCTCGGATCAATCACATTTTGCTGAGTTGACGAGGAAGAGCCGCCGGAACTATGGGTAGCTCTGATGGAAACAACTACTGTGACTGGCGAGGTTGCTTCCACGTTCACACCCACGTTGTATGGTAAATTGGGTCGAAGAGTCCTCGGCGCTATAATCGTATACGATGGCGGTGATGGTGACGACGACCTTCAAAAGCAACAAACCAACATAGAAAGTCAAACATTAAACATTTTACTTTTAGCATTCACATAACCTCTCTATATTCATATTACTATTAAAAGTAAATCGTAAAAATGAACATGTCTATGTCTGTCTAAATACAATCCAACAAACAAAATTGTAGCAGCAGCATAGCAGAATCTCTCTTGTTGAATGAACAATGCATCAACTGTACCATTTTTTCTACTTTTGTTAAAAACGTAAACATTTTCATCCCACAGCCACAACCTACATTCTGTTTAGATAATCATCATTAGCTGTTGTTTTACACGTAAAACTCCCATTTTTTTCTTTCATTGTGAGTTAAAATTGTTTATTTCATTTCACTAACAAAAAATATCCAAAAACTGTATCACATTGTTGTTCTTGTTTGTTGATTTGATTGGGCTGCAAAAGCATTATCAGAAATTGTTTCGCAAACCAACTTCATCATTGACCACCGCAAACAAAAGGTAATGACGATTATGATGATGATTATTACACACTCATGTCAAAAACAATGCATATAAAGTCGATAACTATATATACGACGACCACCTAATGATCCTTATCATCACAAAAACAAGGCATTTAATAGTCCTCCTGGTCATTCATTCTGGCTTGGGTTACTCGTGCTGTTTATATTTATTATTTTGTAGAAACTAGAAACATTCATTTTATTTTGTCATATCAAATTCAAAATTGCACACCATTCAATTTCGGCAAACCCCTACTGAATGAAATGGGTTTGAATCAGCATTACAACAATGAATGGCTACACAGATATTATTAGCAGTTGGTATTTAATTTTTATATTTTGTCAGCTCGTGTTCTTCCGCATTTCATATTATGTGTCCCTTTTTCAGTCGTCCGTTGTTTCGTGTGGCACCATCAATTTCTCATCTATTTTCCCTTGTCAAATCTCATTATCACATTTTTCTATTCATTAACAAACAAGCCAACCAATCCAACACACTCGCTACTATCAACCGAACGAAAGCTTATAACCTGCAATGCAATCATTACTGATTACCACATTGCCAAAAAGACAAGATAATCTCTCCTCATCTTCAAACTAAAATGCCTCATCAACATTATTTTCATCGTCAACATACAATCCTTCCATCCCTCCCTCATGTGCATTCCCTTTTCCACTTACTCAATCCAACAAACCGATCTACCTACCTCTGTGATTATTAATGCACTTTTGTTTTTCTCTCTCCCTTTGTGTGTGATTTTGCTTACTGTTGCTTGTTTATTATTATTATAACTATGAAATGATCCTTATCTCAACACTGGTAGCATTTTTAACATGTTTCCTTACTTAATTTTACTACACTCATTATCTGGCTTCATTTTTCCTATTATTACATCAAATGCATACAAGACAATTTCATTTTCAGTTACGTATACACACATTCACCGTCATTTCATCGTAATCATCATCTCCCCTTTCATTTCCTCCCTGTCTTCCTCTTTACGTATCTATCTCAAACATCATCTCGACTAGATTTGTGGCTTGTTGGCATATAAGAGAGTTAGCCATGCTGCCAACAGCGGATCTATCAAGCTTTTTGCAGAGAGGCTTTTATTTTTTTGGTAGAATGTGTGTTTTGTGGTCTTGTAAAAGATATGCACTTCGTTCAAATGTCATTTTTGAGCCGGTGTTGTCGATGTTGGTGGTGGAGATCGGTGCTAATTCAAAGTAAAAATGTGTGAAGTGATTATTATTTCACAGTAACAGATAAAGAATATCAGAGGATGCAATACAATATAATGTTGCATGGCTTTAGTTTTTGAAACAAACTTACAAAGAGAAAAGGGGAAGTGATAGCCTTGTCATGTAAATCATGTTACTTCTACTGACTTGTGAAAAGCCACAAAAACAGCATCTTTTAGCCACCAGGACACCAAACTGACTACTTACGATTATTATTATGTACTTATTTTGTGGATTCATAAAATCTTGGCAAAGTACATTATTAATAAAAATCCGCCTTATCATGCTGATAACTTAGAATTATAAATAAAAAAGGAAGAATGGAAAGTTTCATAGTATCAAGCAAAACAGACCAGCGTGTCAAGTCAAGTGGTTTATGCATTTTATTCTTCTTCTTTATTATTCTTTCAAATATTGCTCTTATTATTTTGTTTACATTGTAAACAAAAAACGGGAAGAAGATGAAAGGTGCAAAAAAACTCGATTTCATTTTTCACTCTATAGTATCCCCTTCTGACTTTTGCCCTGTGCCTGTCATTGCCTTTTTGTGTTGCATATTTTCCATTACAAATGTGCATTATAAAAATATCACAAACATCATGAAATTTTGCAATAAAATTAAACAGCTACTCAGTTATTCATTTGCAAAAAAAAAACTTTTTGTTTCAGTGAACTTGCAAAAAAAATCATTTATTCAGAGACTTGTGCTTTTTATGACCGTACAAAAGTCCATAGGCTACTATTTTAAACAACCACGCATCACCACACACATACGCCAAAAAATCACTTTGGTTAATAAGAGAATAGAGATGATGTAGGCATTTAAACATGTATCAAGCAACTTATATCTATCTGCAATGCATTTAGGAAAAGTAAATCTGATGAGTGTGCGATGACCATACAGGGACAACTGCAAAAAACTGAACATGGTGTGTCCTTAGATTTGAAAAAAAGTGGCGAGCGCAGTGCAACGCAATGCACGTATTATTACGTTACATTTTACATTTATAAGCATACAAACTACTATATTTGTATAAGGTGAAGATGTGAATAAATGCGAGATTTATTCAGTCACTCTACTCAACTCAATCCCATTTAGTCATTCTAGGATATATGATTATCACCATTGCCATCATACGCCCACGTTGCCTGTGCTTGTTCAGAAGTAATACAGTTTATAGGCAGATTATTATGCTGCTAGTGATATGATATGACATGTTACGAAACGAATGCGCCGTAGTTCTTAAGAGGACCATAGGGCGAAACACTAATCAAATGAGAAGGACATACAGTAAAGCAACTAAAGTCAAAATATACATATAATCAGCAGCAGCATCATCATTGAAAATAATATTGAAGATGCTGGGTAATCTATCTCTCAGCAAGTACCTATACGAATAATGTTTCCTCAAGCAATTTAAAAGTAAACTGTGCAAAGCACGTTTGATGATAATTTTTACTTACAGCTTTACTAACAATTTTTTTGGGGAATGCCTAAAACTGCTATTATTACTCATACTATATTCGTCACATGATATGACAATGCAGAATGAAATATTGTATGTATTTATGTTATAATGAATATTAGAGGAAAATATCGACGAGAGAGAGAGCTTGAGGGAAAGAGAGAAATGGGTGATGTCGGCAATGTAATAATGAGCATGGATTTACTTTTTGTCTATTTGAATAGATGAGAAAATAAGAAAAGTACTAATTTATCTTCTGATGATGATTATGCATTGTATTTTATCTATTCGTTAAATTAGAAAAAAGGGAAGATACCAATTCTTGCAAATCTTGTTGTCTGTCAATATCATTTTCTCTAAAAAAATATACGAAGAATTTTATAAAGCACATGTGTGCTTTAGCTATTAACAAGAGACATAAATAAGAAGAGAGAGAAATAAATAAATGCAAGGAAAGCATTTGAGTATACGCAGATGTCAGTTTTTCATGCAAAATTGTGTGCATTTTTGTAGGCCGATAAATATTTATAAAAACACATCATTTTCGACAAACTATTAAAATGATAATCAAATAAATCAAAGGAAATTATACATTTGTGGGTAACTTTAGCAGAGCTTTTCATGTTTTTTTCTCTCAAGAATTTTCGAGAGTTTTCACTTTTGAAATCTACAATAAAAGTTATAAAAGCACACAGGCATACTTAAAAGTACTGAATTCCTTTGTCGTGACCAGTGAATTAATAAAATTCTGCCGGCTCAAAAATTTACAACACAATGAGATCTTATTGACCTTTGTAATTCCTTCATTTACAGTTTTTAGATACAATTTCTCAACGCTGTGGCTGTGGTATTCATAATTCTCTTTAAACTCAAATGTATTTTAAAATTCAAAATATACATATATTTAAGCTGTATATTTTAACATAAAAACTTCAATGAAACAAAACATGTAAAATTAAACAATTTTCCTAGAATTTACCCGGTCTGTGCTGAAATGATGGGTAGCAGACAGCAGAAAAGCCACAGGTGTTTTCCCAAATGCAGGAACAACGACATGGTGAACTTTGCACAATTCACTGTGCTGCTCTCCGCACTTAACTTTTTATATGACAATTTTAATCTTCACTTTATTCGCTTATAGCGATGATACAATCACGTTCACTTCCACACAGCCTACTACAATCCACTATATAGGCAGTGGGTCGCTGATGAAAATGAACTTGAAACAATTTGATCCTTTTATTATTGAATTGGCGTGTTTACTTTCAGTGCAATGCAATTTACGATGCATTAAGTCACCAACAGAACTAATGTTCCAATAGTGCCACCACCAACACCATTCTATTCACAAGTCACACGCTATTTTGCTATTATCATGTATTATGTTATGCAAAGTAGACTATGCATCCGATGGTGCACAAATAAAAAATAGGTGCACGTAAACATCCAATACAGCAATTTAAATAAAATATGGATCAATTCGCTCACGCATGCGGTGACACAGACACAGTTCACATAACACTGTTTACTTTTTCCACTGATTTTTATTGCTCACGAATGCAGAATGTGCACTTATATAAAAATCAAATAGGTTATAACAATGAATAAAACGTAACAACATTAAAATATTATCATGTTTGCTATTATGCTATATCTTGTAGGATGATGCACTTCTTAGGCAATAGAGGTATATCAGCATCGGCAAAGACGGTAATAATTCTTCTTGTTCATCTTCTTTATCACGACAACACCTGTACACTGCCTCTGCACTGCATTGTTACTGTTACCTTCTCCTCTACTCCGTCATCATCGCAATAATCTGCCGCTATTCAAAAATAACAATAATTCCTCCACAAGCACTCCACCAACTTCTTTGTTACAGACGCTAGTGTTTGCCTTTGTGCTAACATAGATACATACTTACACACACCTGTCTTGAAATTCGTGTTTCACTTCTCGCAGCAACGATCTATCTATCTCTACACGGCACCACCACCAACACGGCACTGCGAAGCCCAACTTCAAAAACAGTCACAGAGTCACAGAACGCAATCACCCCATCCAAACATCCGCCCCTGTTGTCTGTGTGTCGTTCGTTGCTTCATATACGCTTACAGTGTATCGGTATAATCACAAGCAACACGATAGTATCGAGATGAGACTGAAATATATTTATGAGTGATCTGATGATGAGGAGGAGGATGATGCAGAGATTACTATTTTCTTGGTCGATATCGTCATGTTTTTCTTACACGATAGTATCGAGATGAAACTGAAATATATTTATGAGTGATCTGATGATGAGGAGGAGGATGATGCAGAGATTACTATTTTCTTGGTCGATATCGTCATGTTTTTCTTCTTCGAAGATGACGAGGATGATGTGATGATGACGATACAGAAGAAAATCAACAGAGAAGCCTGCACAGCTATATCATTATCATTACCATTATTATTGCAACTGTAATCTCTGTTAATATTGTAGTTGTTCAGCAGGACGGACAACACGACACTGCTCTCTCTGTGTAGCAATAAACCAAAAAGGAGTCAAGTGAAAAAAAGAAGATTCTTAAGAAGAAGCGAGTCAAACAGCTAGTTTGTCTTTCTTATGTCTTATTTTCTTCCTTCACAGAGTTTCTTCATCAAAGAAAGATACTAACTGGGCTATTGAATGCTATTACAACTGACTTAACAAAACAGATAATAATATAACAACCGATGCATTTCGCTTTACGAACGATGATAATCCTAAATCTCTTTTCTTCTTTTGACAATGATGATGATAATGTTATGCCTGTCCGTAACAATATATCTACCTATCTCTCTCCTTTGGACTGCCTGATTGCAATGTTCTTGTTGAACAGAAGCGATATAATAATATATAGGTATGCAAGAAACCAGAAAGAAACAGACACTGAGATGATGCTCCTCTCGCATATTTACACGGGACCTGTTACCTTTTTACACACATTCACGCATGTATGTATTGTTCGTTACAATAAATAAAAAATGGTGTCTTGTGTGTAAAAGTTAAAAAGTGGAGGATGACGATGCTATTCTGCTGTGAAGGTGCTTGCTTAATAATGATGGTTGCATGCATAGTGGTGTACATAGTAAAATTGTGTGTATTGTGTAAGGAAGCCTTCTCCTCTTCTTTCTTCAGGAGCTATCCCCAGGCAGTAAAAAAGTAAGTTTTGTGTGAGAGAAGTAAAAAGAACCTAGAAATCTAGAGCCGGACAGGCACAATGCATAAAAAAATCTCAGAAAAGAGGTAAAAATGGTCACTACTGCGTATGCCTACTACGGAGTACTCGTTCGTTGTTATTCACAATAATGCAATGCATCCCTCGTCCATGCTATTAACGACTGTGTGTTTGGGTTTGGACGTCTTCGTCACTAAAACACAATCACATAGCACACTCCATTTACTTAAGTGATGTTTTCGTATAATATATTCCTATATAGTAAGTATATTCAATAAATGTTGTTATTATTGTTAAAAGGCTGTTATTGCCATTATTGCTGTTGTTACTCTTCGTGTAATACTTTACCGAGGTTCAGAACTGACTCGAGTTTGCCTTACTTCCTTTTTTTGTAGAGCTGCCTGAGTTTTTGCTCTTGTTATATGGGTTGGGTATTACCACCAAGTACCAGTTTTAGTCGAAATTGATCGCATTTACATGGTACATAAGTGCATATAAGATAGAGTATGTGTAGAAAATGTATTTTCTCACGATACACTAAAATGAATTAAGTGTTGCATTTTGTGCACTGCAGTTTTGTCGTGGTCGGTTTCAACAATGCAATTCTCATTTTAATGTTCTTGTTGTTGTCTGGCGAGTATATGTAATAGGTTCATAATATGTATAAAATGCATGGATATGGTTTAGGTTTATTGTTAAAAAATATATTTCGGTGGAGCTTTTATTGGCTGCGCTTTTAAGCTTGTTTGGCTTTGAAATACTTATTAACTGCTATTTTCGGTGAGGCAGTGTCGCTGGTGTTGTTTTTATTTTGGCGTTGTTGTTGATGTCTGCTGGGCTATGGGCTGTTAAACAAATGCCACAAAAAATTTTATGTCTCAAATGAACGAGATTTAAGAGAGGAAGCAGTAAAGGACTTTGTTGGGTTAGTTTTATCCTTTTTCATCAGTTTACAAGGCGCATGCACGACTAAAAGTACAACACGTTTTATTTCATGGCGTGTTTTACTATCTGCAAANCAGTTTACAAGGCGCATGCACGACTAAAAGTACAACACGTTTTATTTCATGGCGTGTTTTACTATCTGCAAAAGTATAAATATGCAAATCACAATTACATGTTGGTGTTGTGTTAAACATACATATTTTTATTGGATGTTTAAGAATTGAGACCTGACTTGTCTGTGAGGGAATGATTAGAAAAAAGTACACAAAGTAATATTGGCTTCAGGTTTTGGGTTTGATGGCCAGAAAAATCTGAAAAAAGTCTTGCAGATTTAGTCAACGCCAGCAGCAGCAAGCCGTTGACTTTTGATGTACCTTTGCAAAACAAGTAAAACAAAAATAATTGCATTGCACGTTTTTGTACGTAAATGAAGTGTAATAATGATGATAGCAAAAATTACTACCGTCGATACCATTTAATGATGTGGTCTATGTAACATTTATACAACATTTTGCAGCAGAAGTGAATGAAAACTCTTAAGAATCAACCTGAGACTGTGTTGTCCCACATCATAATTACGTGTACAGACGGACGACCAGAAAATATATTGATTCCCACAATCAGCAAACAAAAAAGAAAAAAATACGAGAGTTGAAAACTCCATACCTGCTTATTTTTAAACAAGCTTAATAACTCTTTCTCAGAAAATTTCACACATATCTTCTTATATGAATACGAAAGAATAATCGCAGGACAAAATTGAGCACTAGTAGGTGGCTGTTTGAAACTCACAAAGTCGGAGAATATATATAGCAAAATATTGAATGTGATGGTTCTAGCAATAATAAATGCTCTTAAGTGGAGAACTGGCCATTTTCTACATTTTAAGCAAGCATTTAATTCTTTCCATTGGGTTTACCGAGAAAATGTTTGAAATCAATCTCTGCTCATGCGTCTGTATGAAAGATGAACGTTGTTTGAGGATTGTGACGGGAATAATTTTAAATGGAAAAGCATTGTCAAAATAGAACTTAAAATAGTAAAAGTGTTCTTTTCAAGGGCCACGTTCAACACAGTTGGCTCACGAAGATATATTATATATTATATCATTAAAAATGCCATAAAAATCGTACCCATATAGTCACTGTCAGATCAATAGATAAGCCTTAAAGGAAGCATTGAATGTTACATGATTCCGTTTTGTGGGAATTAAATTGCTTGAAATACTTTCATGTAATTAAGTTTCGATTCAACGACAACGGATAATACGTTATGAATGGAAAATATGCTATTGAGTTTATAATTCCAAACACTGGAGTATCTAAACGTATTGGGTGTGTCAGTCTTGGTGAGCAAATACACATAACAAACGATGGAACAGATTTTACTCCTCTTTTCTAATCAATGCTACAAAGGTCTCATCCAGTTCTTAGAACCTATGACTTCTATGGATAGATTTACTTACACATATATTATTATCATCTTGACAGGTTTTATGCAATTTTTAGAACTTTTTTTGAGTTCCTTTCTTAGTCGACCCTAACCCAATCGCATTTAACATTTTAAGGAGAACCAGCATCAGCATCGACAAATGTTCGACAATCACATTACCGTATTTGTTAGTCATTCCACTTGCCAGTTCGTTACATCTCTACACTCCATGTTTGGTATCGTCTCTTCTTCG
>JAHZMV010001408.1:0-15483 GCA_027743765.1 Coecobrya sp. COE2 | reverse complement strand
CCCGTTATCCAAAAGCACAAAGGCTGTATTGATTGGGTCTAATTAAATAAAAGATTACATGTGAAAGGTGTAACAAATGCCTAGTTTCTCATGTTATACGTAGTATCATCACTTATGTGGGAGTGACACATTATTTTTTGCTGGTCTTTAAATAAATATATGTGTAATAAATAAGTTTTGATGTTTTTTCACCCACCTATGTTTGTTCAAAGAATGAGTTAAGTCTTGCATTTTGTCTGGACACATTTAAGTAACAAGTAGATAATGTCCAAAGAATTTTTCGGAAAACATATCTGAGGATAAAATATTATAGAATGAATGCTTTCTCTACATTCTGTATTATTTATCCAGGTACCATACAGTGATTAGTGGCGTCGGATGGAATTTTTATAACTATTTTTTTACCTGACCGAGGAGCTTTTATTACATGAGTGGAGTAACAATCGATTGATCGCTACTCGTCTGAAAGTATTTGCCAACTTGAGTAAGTACCAATTATGTACATTAAGATATGACTAGTGAATAACCCTTGTGTATTCTATTTCAACATTTGCTAATTGTTGTGGTTTAGATTGGAAACTACTCCAAATTAAACCAATTTGACATTACTAGGCGTCTTCTATATGAGGACGAGATTGAATGGTCAAAATATCTGAGGATATCCAGCAACCATGTCGGAAAAAGATTACAGCCCGTTGAGCTTGGCTTGTGTCAAGTCGTTGTCAGACAAGTCCTATGACAAACGACGGCAAGCAGCTTCTGAGATTGAAAAGTACGTTGGCTAAAAATGCTTTAAAATTGATTAAAAATCAGAAATACTTAAACTAATGTAATTGAACCATTTTAATTATTACCATGTTTTGTAGAATGGTAAAGGATTTTGCTTCCATGAAAAATGCGGAGCAAATCAGAAAATTGCTTCGTGTCCTGGGGCAGGACTTTACAATGTCTCAAATGACGAATTGGAGAAAGGGCGGAATTATAGGACTGGCTGCAACAGCAATGGCACTGGGAAAGGTACGCATTTCTTCGATACAGTTTATGTAAGCGTATTTAATGTACATACAGTAGCAGTAAGGTTTGAGTGTAAATGCCAATAATATTCGTAAATTTTAAGGATTCTGCAAATTATATGGATGAACTTATTTTGCCTATATTGCATTGCTTCGGGGACTCAGATTCTCGGGCGCGCTATTATGCCTGTGAAGGGCTCTACAACGTTACGAAAGTTGCACGGGGTGCTATTCTAGTTCATTTTAATGAAATATTTAACGCGCTGAGCAAACTAGCAGCGGATCCGGATCAGAATGTTAAAAGTGGAACTGAAATGCTGGACAGACTCTTGAAGGTATTTAATTTCATGCTTCTCTTTACAGTTGCCAAAATCTATTGTGGTGAATGACCGGTTTAAAAACCTTTTTCAAAACCATTTATGCAGGATATCGTTACAGAGAGTTCCTCATTTGACCTGGTATCCTTTATGCCACTTTTAAGGGAAAGAATGTTTACGAAAAACACGTTCGCCAGACAATTTGTTATCTCATGGATCTCTGTCCTTCATGCTGTGCCTGATATCAATATGGTTATATTCCTTCCGGAGTTGTTGGATGGTTTATTTAATATTTTAGAGGATCCAACTATGGATATCAAGAAAATGTATGATTTGCTGTAAACTTATTTAATATATTATACATAGAACCGGAAAATTTACCTTCTGCAATATAATTGGCATTTTTTAAATTGGAAATTTCTAGGTGTGAAAATGTGCTTGGCGAATTTTTACGTGACATTATAAAAAATCCAGCAGCCGCAGATTTCTCAAGCATGATAAATATTCTGATAGCTCACAGTCAACCAAGGGATGAAGTTCTGCAGGTAAGGCTAACAATAAGCGTAAGTGTGAATGAAAGGCGAAAGGCGACAAATGTGTTGGTGACTGAGCTAAATTGTATTGAAAGTTCTTCATTAAATTCCGAGACTTAAATTTATAATATTTTTTTTTTATTTTTTGTTTTATAGTCTTCCAACTTTAAGCAAGTAAGTGAATTATTGGATAATTTTTTATGGAAAACTGTTTTATGTTCCGTCATTAACGTATCAATGTTAATATGAGGACTTTTTTTCTAATAGTTGATGGCTGTAACCTGGATAAAGGAGTTTGTCGCTCTTGCTGGCCACGAGATGCTGCCTTATGCGTCTGGAATACTGTCCGCAGTTCTTCCATGCCTGGCGTATGAAGATGAAGGAAGAAAAAGTATGCCCTTTTTATGTAATAATCAATTTCTATGAAATGCATATTGGATGAATGAATTGGTTTAATGTGAAATGTTCTCCTATCATTTACAGATATAAGGGAAACGAGCAAAGCTGTCAATTATAGTTTAATGAAGCTAATTACGAATTATAGTGACACAGAAAAGAATTCAAATGTTCCACCCAGCCAGGTTGTATCTCAGTCGACACCCTCAGTAGATTTAAATTCAGTAATTGAAGTACTGACAAGAAATTTACAGAACACTGCCGTGCCTACTAAAGTTGCCGTTTTGCGATGGATTTACCATTTGCATTTAAAAATGGGTGACCAAATGTTTAAATACGTTGACGATACTTTCCCCGTACTTTTGAAAACACTCTCGGATCCTAGCGATGAGGTCGTTTTACTTAGTTTAGAAGTTCTCGCAGAAATTGTATCATTTTCATGGAAGAATAAGGATGGTAAGAATGATACATACTTTTTTATTTTAATTGTTTCTGTTTTGTATGTAGTAATTTAATGATAACTTTCTTTGCTTCATTTATAGATGCCAATAGTGTAGATGTGAAAGATAACACTTACTTTGGAAAATTTATCGTCAGCCTATTAAGCCTTTTTGACAATGATAAGCAATTGTTAGAAGATCGTGGTGCATTTATCGTAAGGTAATGGGAGTTGGATTTTGTTTCGTTGCATTGTTATCCATTTTAATGTTTTATATGCTAAATTGTCCGATGTACCTAACTATAATGTAATTTTCATTTTGTCTGCACAGACAATTGTGTGTACTTTTAAGTGCCGAAGCAATATACAGAAGTATATCGGAAATTCTTATTAAAGAAGAAAATTTTAAATTTGCTAACGTAATGGTGGAAACTTTGAATACAATCCTGCTAACTTCAGCCGAGCTTTTTGAATTGAGAACGCAGTTAAAGGAATTAAAAACTAGAGTAAGTGATAAATCTCAATTTCCTGCCCCTCCTTCAGCACATGTACTTGACTTGGCATTCACAGAATATAAATTTAAATTTTAACTTTGAACTTGATTATTATTTTTTTGCAGGAAAGCTGTTCACTCTTCACGTGCCTATATCGAACATGGGCTCATGATCCTGTAGCGACTGTTGCCCTTTGCCTGCTTACCCAAAATTATTCACATGCTTGTGATATCATCCGTACTTTGTAAATGTTTTATTGAAATATGAAATACAAAAAAGGTTATGCTAGATTAATTTTTGATAAAACAAATAACCCTCAAGCAATTGGTTGTTGTTGTATTTTTCAGTGGTCAAATCGAAGTCACGGTGGAATTTCTTGTTGAAATCGACAAATTAGTGCAGCTAATTGAGTCTCCCATTTTCACTTGTAAGTTATAATAGCTGATATAATAATGCTTTTAATTGCAAAGTCAAGCTCATTTTCTTTTTAATGGTATACTTATAAATATGTACGCATTATATTAACTTTTCGAAATATTCGAATACATGCGTGCCTTCATTATGACTACCGTCACGTCAAGCAATTTGTACAAGTAGATAATAACACCCTTAACAAAGAGCCTTATATAATCATAAATTTCCGAGGAAAGTGAACACAGCTAATTAAAATTTTGAATTGAATAGGTATGCCACATAGAGACATTCACATTTATGATGTGTAGCATTGTTAGCCACCTAATAGCTAATAATGCTAAAGGCTAAAAATAGGTACTTCACAACAGAAAATTGTTGTTTTTTGTTTGTAGAGCACGTAAAGTAGTATATCACAGTCCTTTATGTAGACTGATGATGATCAGGTTTGCATCGTTATCATGATCATGAAAGGTACACGGTACAGTGCACATTGGATTGATATGATGGTCTGATAAAAACTGGTAAATGATGCTTATAAATATCTGTGGGCAATTTAATTCGCACTTTAACTTAATCGCCAATTATTAACTGCAACATATTATTTTCTACATTTTATGCAGTGATTGATCGAATTAGGGGTATTATTGGCTTTACAAGTTCATTCAATTAGGCTTACATGTTACCTGTCCTGTACTTCCTTTATAAAGCATTTCATTTTGAGTATAAGGCTTTGCGAATCATTTTCAAAGGAAGGTTAGTTATTATTCTCTGCTCTCGTTTTTATAGACCTTCGTCTTGATTTGTTGGATGGTCATCATAATACAGAATTGGTCCAGGCCCTCTATGGTTTATTGATGCTTCTGCCGCAAAGTGAAGGATTCCATGTACTCCAAAGACGGCTGAATTGTGTTCCCAGTTTTCACCTGCCTCCAGGAAGCAAGTAAGTTTGCTAAATGGTTGAACAGGTTGCGGATATGAATTTAATGCATTGAACTGAAATTGCCATTTTTTCTATGACTTTAGACTACATGGGTCACCCAAAATCGAAGAGAGGCTTTATGTGAAAGAAATCAAGTTTGACGAGCTCTTGCAACATTTCACTTTAGTCCAAGAACGCCACAGAAAAGCCAAGCAGGCTAACAAGGCAGCTGAACTAATAGACAAAGGAATGAAAACTATGGAACTGTAAAGATGTGATGTGATTCAAAAATCCAAATTTAAAAATCAACATACATTCATATTTATTATACGCCTTACATGAGACTTCAACAAACATTCCTTCCTTCTGTTTAAGAACTCGTGATATAATATCTTTTCCTGAATAATTTGAATACTATGCCATGTATGGGTGCGTATTTTGTTGTAAACTGATCCTCTTAAATCGGACAATAACCGGGTAGATGAACATTTCATGTGTGCAAGTTATGTAAAAAAATGTATACCAC
This sequence comes from Coecobrya sp. COE2, assembly GCA_027743765.1. Classification (NCBI taxonomy): domain Eukaryota; kingdom Metazoa; phylum Arthropoda; class Collembola; order Entomobryomorpha; family Entomobryidae; genus Coecobrya; species Coecobrya sp. COE2. Next base: position 10,432 of record JAHZMV010001408.1, on the reverse strand, counting down.
TACTTACCTCACTATTTGTTCTTGTTTTATGATTATTTAAGTGTCTTAACGTAATTTATAATATACCATAATAAGGTAATTTGGTAAACCAGTAATTTAAATAATAAACATGTCTAGTCTTAAAAAATGTTCTGAACATGTATTATGAAAATTTTACAACAACAAACCAATGAAATAGATTTTATATAAAGTCGGTGGTGGTGGTACTTCTGATTTTATTTCCTCTTCAATAATGACATGCATTTTACAGTAAAAAAATACAAAAAACTATCAACGGTAATAAAAACAGATTAAACATAACAAAATGGCAAGAAAATTACATTGTCTATCATGCAGAAAACTTAAACCTATAAAAGTACTGAATTAAAAAACTATCTTTGTGCATTTTTTTATCTACCTACTTAAAGACGTATTACAACAAAGGCGATACATTTCACATTTATTGTCTTACTTTTTTCAATGCATAAAATTATAATTAAGGCTATTCATCCAGGTAGATGGCAATTATGCCATATCAATTACATACTTGTTATTACATACTACCATTTGATTTCCCGGAAAGATCTGAATCATTTTTGCTGAGACTATTTCTGGTTGAACTGGGATTAGACTCATAACCTTGACTGCCATCCGATGAAAGTAGGGAAAGCGTAAGGGTTTGAAATTGATTGACCAACTCTGCATTTTCTTTCAGAATAGTCCAAACTTCTTCTTGGACACTGGTCAGCTCTTTGAGTCCTTTGTTGAAAGTCTTAACATATTCCCGGCGACTACTCGTTGACCGGTTACTGCCTTTCCGCGTCGCTTGGTGGTACGCTACGGTTTCCAAACTACCAGCGTTGCTGATACTGTTATCTTTATCGCTTAGCTCATTTCCATTTAGACCCCGTTCCCTACTTTGCGTCCTACGTTTCTGCGGTGTATAAGGCTTCAGTCCGGTAGTTATATTGTGAAGGTCAGTCTGATATGTGGTAACTACTTCTTTCATGCGTAACAGGTACAATTCTAGTGACTCTTCAAACTGATATGTATCTTTTGCCAAAATTTCCGTTTGTATGAAGGCTGCTTGTGCCGTTTTATACCAGTCTGAAAGCACCTCAGTCAAGCGAATAATAGCATGCTGGCACTCATCATTTAGCAATTCTGACAAACATTTTGCCTTTTCTTGCATTTTTATTCTTTCCAGAATGTGAAATTGCTCATCATTGTAGGTCAAGTTTCGTGTTGCTCTGTCGCGTAACAAATGCTGCCAAGATTCGCGTAGCTTACCGACATGAGTAGAGGCTTTGATGGCTGCACGTGAAATGTCTTTTATTTCCTAAAAATGACAAAAAAGAGAATAAAGAATATAATGGAGATCAATCCATAAATGCTTTCTCCAGAGTTTCATGCACATTTTCTCTCGTGAATGACCATAATGAATATTACATTAGTTTAGTGACTTACTGCAGTTGCCTCATCCCATTCATTCATCAACACATTATTTTCCACAAAACGACTATGAAGCTGCTTTACTGGTTGCTCCAGCTCTGCCAAATGTCCACTCATGCTTTTAAACTCTAATTGTTGCACGTCCACCAACTGTCCGATGCTATCTACTTTTGCATTAAATGTTTTGTCCACGGTAGGTACGGCACTTAAAAATGATAGACAGGTTTTGTGAAACTGGCCCATAAGGCTTAACTGTTGGTTTAACGACTGTATCACACTATGCACCTGAGAACCCTCTTTTGTAACGTTAACAAGCTCGGTTGCAATCACTTGATTGATTGTATGAACCGCCTGGTTTATTAAACTGACGCTTCTGCAAATCTTTTCTACTCGCCTTTTGTAACAGTAGCCGACACCACATGTATGCTTGGCTAAACTAGCGTCGTTCTCAACATTGACTAAATTTGGAAATGCAGGAAATTTGGGCAAATCTTTGGTATCCCACTCTAAAGAAACATTATTATTTTCACGATGACAAAGGATTAATGGCATATCATCGGAAGTACCTGGAATGGCAGAGCTTGGTTTGCGACCGTTATCTAACAATTTAACGACATTTGTTTCCTTGTAAAGTAAAATTTGATTCTCTGGAGAAATATCTGTTTGATCACTGACAAGACACTGAAAGTCATTCAAGTCTTTATGAATGCTCACGTCCATGTACACACGAAGAGATTGGATTTTATTCACAAAGTCATGCTATAAACGAAACGATTGTATGAAATATCGCGATGTGTTACAATCCCTCCCTACCCCGCTAATCCGCTTAGTAATACAAATATTAGCAGATTAGCGGGGTCGGGATTGTAACATATCGCGATTCAATACTCTACCTTTGAAACACCCTGGAACACAGCACCCGTTGCGCCCTTTCCCAACACACTTGTTGTGCACCACACATAATTGGCAGATCCTCGTAAGTATGACATTTTCTTGGCTTATATTGAAGTGATGTTTTGTTATATATCCATTTTTTGTAACTTTTTTAAACGATACTTATTTCAGAGCATTTCATGCCCAATGCCACGATTACAAATTAATTAAATAACTCCATCTTTAAAGAATATTTTGCTATGTAGATAATATGATGGATATGTGCCTGCTGCTGCGCAGGCGCTTGTTGTAACGTCAAAGAAAGTGTCCAAAAGTATTTGAAAGTTTTGAACACAAAAAGTGTGCTATAGTTTTCATGGGCTTCTGTCTTACAAGACAACGCAATCAAAAGGTTGTTCAAAGTTACGTGAGAATTTTGAGAGCGTGAAACTATTGTTGGCAAACACAGCACACACCCTTATCAAAGGATTTCAGCAGATTCGAAACAGTAAAGTTGGTGTGCGTTTATGTGCGTGCGTAAGCAGCTATAAAAATAGCATAAAATGAACATTTCAGGTGTATCTGTATCACTGTATCTAATCCTATCATAAACGTATAATATTATAGGTTGGTTGGTAAAAAAACTGTACATTTATCTGTTATCGCTAAGGCCCTTTATGGCTATACGGTTTTGTTCAATTTCTTCCTCTATTAGTTTGGTAAGCTGGTTGGTGGTAGTAGTCGTTGGTGTCCACTTTTCAAATCCATTTTTTCTCAAAAAAGTATGAGTAGCTTCATGGGTAGACGTTATAAGGCATTGACGATACAAAAGCAGTCATACAATACCCATTCAGAGAAGAAATGACAAATTATAATTTAAATGTCTAACTAAAAATTAAACTTGTCACAGCACTCTGTAGTATAATGCTATTTTCTGTAAATTATGTTTTAGCAGCTTTCCCTTTACAGTTGAGCGTTATATTAGCTTGACAGCGCGCTCACACGTAGATCTATGCAGGTTATGTGTATAAACATCCACGCTTTCTTGATTTATGAACGATTCTCATTTTCAGCATCCTGTAAACCAAAAAGGAAAATCAAAATTACTTACATGATATTTTTTATGCGTGTCTACTATTTTGAGTGGGCTTTGACAAAAAAGCGTACGTTAAATTTACATAATTAACAAAAATTGTCTTGCAGTTAAACATCATTATTATGAGGTATTATATAGCATGTACACAGCTAGTGCTGAAACCTATTACACAATCAACAATATAGGTAAATATATATTAAGATTTATGTATATTTGGGTTTATGGGACAATGGCTTTGTTCACGAGCGTGTTGTTTAAAAAAATGGCAAAAGTTTGCGTGACGGTTTTTTTGGTATTTTGATTATGTCTCTTGTTTATCTACACCTATGATAAAGGTACGAATTATTATCATTTTCGAACAAGGTATTACTTAAAGTGTTCTATTTACTGGTGATGATAAAGTCATCAATTCAACAAAGTCTGAATAATAATTCACAAGTCACAAAAAGTCAACTCTTTAATAACGTCCAACTCATGGTTGGTGGCGCATTATTCCTTGTCCCTTATTTTAGTACTATTCTTGTTTTTTAAAATGTAAAAAGCAAAACTTTATATTTAAATACACTGTGAAAAAAGTTATGGCAAATTCACGACTCTTTTTACCTATTGACTTTTCAGGGATTTGTAAGTAGAGTAGGTATAATGTATGTATGAAATCTAAAGAGTTAAAAAATACATCATGCATTTCTCGCAGACGCAGACATACAGAAACCGCATAATAATAGGTAACACTTCACCGATTACAATTGCTTGTTACTAACTGTCTTTACCCATGTGAAACTGACATGTTTCAGAAGGACCAGCAGAAAGAACTGTGCACATGCAATAATAGATTAGTAGAGTTAGTCAGTAGATTCAAGGAAAACGCTTAAACGCGCCTTGGTTCCTTTGTATAATATCCAATATTCATGCAATGTAGAATTAGAACTAAAACGCGCATCTTAAGGAACCAAAACCCTTCGGCTCAACGCACTCCCCCTAAGGTACCTTGAAGTGAGCCATTAGCACTGTTGAGATTGAAAATGAGATACAAAGCATGTATAAAGCAAAAAGGTTTCTTCAAGTATATTTGTGCTGTACATTAATGTATGGCTGCAACAGTAACGAAAGATAAATTAATTTGCAAATGCAATCTGTATTGGTTAATCTGAGATGTAGATGTACTGTTGTGTTACTACTATTTGTACCCTTTTTCAGTAGCAATGTAAAATTGCAACAATAACAGTGGGGTTTGCAGTGCATTAAAATGTATTATGTTAATTATAGCCGTGTATTTTATATCTGTTTATGCAATGGTCTTTACACTTGTCACTTGTTGGTAATGCAATAGCAAGGCAATGTGATGATCATTATGATTTAAATTATAGATACTGACTTAAGTGAAAACCAAAATAAGGAAACTGGTGCAACAACACTAACAACAATACTATGAAGTTGAAAGTTGTCAAAACTATTAGGAATACGAATTGTTTGATCTAGACACACAATTTGAGCAGATAATAGGGTACTCCCATGTTGTCACAAAAAGTCACAGAAATGGCATTTAAGCAGGAAGGAAAATACATTTAAAAAGATTATGAGCGACTAATTTAATGATTTAAAACTTATACATTTATAGAAGGCAAGAAATAAATAGTTCGCAGAAAAACATGAAAAGTGAATTTTTTGTCTCTTGTTAGATGATAAATCAATGGCAGTTGCTGGCATATATTCGTGGATATTGTGCAGTATACTAATACCTACACGTGCCAATTGCAAAAAAAATCAGACAATTTAGAAAAGTATTTTAGTAAGAATGAATTACATGGCACATCTCAAAATCCTTTTGTTTTTACTTATCCACTTCCGCTGAGAACGTCGAACATGGAAGCTTATTAGTGTAGTACATGCCTAATAATGATCTTTTCTCAAGTACAGAAAACAGGCATGTAGATTAATGCATCATGAATGTATAAAAAGTGTAGCCATAAAATAATCTCAACTATCAATATGAAACGAGTCTTTGTGTGTACCCAACCGTGATGGAAATAAAAATTTTGAAGAGATAATTTCAAATTTGACCATGAGCGCAGGTTGAATTGCAGCCCATATTGTAGTATTGTGATGATCACCGTTGCTTTGTTATATCCGAATCATAAAAAATACTTGAAACTGAATGAGTGAGCAATTCAGCACTTCATATAAAAAGATAAAATAACATCCTGAATGTCTAAATTCAAGAGTGTTTAAGGGGATTACTTTTTCTTCTGCGCCCTGCTTTATCTGTTTCAGATAAGTTTTAAACAATTTCAGGGGAATACCTACTGCGCTATAATATAATGGATGGATAGGTGGCTTAAATTACACATTATGTATGCGTTACATAGCTTTAAATAGGGTACAATTTATTTGTGAAGAAGTTTTTATTGTAGCTGAAATCTCAATGGCAAAAGTTGTACTGAGATTTTGTTTTGATGGGAGTTGGGTCATTGTTTTCACAAACAGTTTGAGAGTCATGAGCCAAGTACTAACGTCGCTTTACTGCTTGATGGCTTAATGTTAGATTAAATGATGTTTTATATGTAGGTATGCATCTATATATTCCATCGACTATGAAAAATATCATTGTCAGCTAAGGAACTTTGCATGTAGCTGTAATTAACTAGAAAATTACCCACGGGAAATCATTTAAAATAAGTAAAATAAAGTAAAAATATTTATTGGATATACAGAATAAATATAATGACCATTTCCGAAAATTTCTAAGTAATACGTTTGGAGAAAATAAGGTGCAAATTAAAATACAAATGAACACTTTCTCCAAAATATAACTTAACTTTTGTCAATTGAAAAAACAAAAGTCAGTCTAAAATCTTTCCATTAATCTGTACATTTTAATTCTGTCAAAGAAAGTCTCTCATAATAGTTATATTCGGTATTTGGCCTTATAGTAATTGATTACCTATATGACTAGAACTCTATGAAACATGCTGCAATTATGATCTCAAGGACAGGAAATATTATGTACCTTAAGATTGATAAATTTACCTGATTCCATTTTGATCCAATTGTCATTTATTAAACACATCCCGTACGCACATTTTCACAGCACCAGTTATAGTTTCCATTGAATGGTAAACTATATGACGACGGTGAAACGATAGTTCCATGTTTCACCAATGAAACTTTAATGTAAAAATTAATGTACACACAGATATAGATAGATATTCGGTAGAACTGTAGGCACTAACCTTGTCAATTAAAGACTTTGATTACATGTATTTATCATTATAATCATTATAATATATTCGGGATGCTTGTAAATAAGATGATTTTAATTGGCACCAAAATAAAGTGCTTTAAATAGTCACCAGCCGAAATCTATAATAAGATTTTCAAATTTCAAGCACTGCAATAGAGTTGCAGCAAAATTGTAATAATTTTCTTACTGTGATTGCTCTATTGTTACCTGTGCTTAAGTGAGCAAGAACAGATTTACACAACGGAGCATATTGCAACGAACGGTAATTCGTTATTTTTACAAATCATAGTCCTATTCACATTTTTGGTTATTGCAATTTTAATGACGGTATATATTAGAGTGCTATATTGCAGGTTATGTTCTGCAAAACAAATTTCACAGCACAGATCTTAAAAATCATGTGTTTCTTCTTGTATTTTGGTAACAATAATGTGAGCTGCTGTATACAACTACATGTAAACCTCTTTACATGTAAAAACGAATCCCTTTCTATAAATGAGCAAAGCTGCACTTTTATCATAAAATTCTCTTTTTGCTCTACTGAGTAGTCGGCAAGCAATATATAATGTTAAAAGCATGTTCACTTTTGTAATTTATAAACTGTGTACAGGTATGCAGGTTTATGTGCACCTGAGAAGAGTGCAGTGGAAGAATAGCGATAATGCAAGCATAGTCACTTTTCGTTACAATTTCCATACCTGTTTTACAATCGAAAAGCACATGCATTGTTACTATTGCTCATTGAGAACCATCTATTGCAACCGAATGAATACTAAATTTTATCGAGTGACAATCGACAGTAAGTAGGTAGAATACTTGTCATTTGCTACAACGTCTAATAAAAAGTCTATGCTAAGGTTTGTTAACATTTTTACATTACAAACAACACAACGCAAATGGGGCGTATCTTAAGGACTTCAGGCATATAAGCAAGGGCGCAACCAACAGGTTGTAATCTTAAAAACGAATTCAGTAGAATTTATTTCAAATTATTTAACTAAAATGAAGATCATGCCTATGAAGGATTGGCTCCTTGGTATGATCTTTTATTTTTATGAAAAAGGACAGGTAGGAAAATTAAATAAAAGGTTATGCATCATGTTGGAGAAGCAAGATTAGGCATTAAGTCAAGTAAAAGCCTACTTCAAACGATAAAGATTGGGAAGGTTTTTCCACGGTAGTGTGTATTAGCATGAAATTTTTGCTTATAAAATTCATGACTTCATGCACAATAGTTCTAATTCTGCCCAGCCTGCTGCGGCTTATTCCTGCAAGTCCCATTTCATGGAAATCTTCGGTCAGGTTGCGTAGGAAGCTTTTGTCTGACAGAGGGAAATGATGGATATTTATCAAATCAATGAAACTGTCTCTGTCTATATGGAACTAGCATATCCGACAAGGCAACACTCTAATAAATTAATCTTTACACAATGCCAAATTTTCATGTGAAGCCATGTCATTTTTGTATCATTTCATGAGTAAAATGACTGCCTATGTATTATGCATCTCATGTGAAGCCATGTCATTTTTGTATCATTTCATGAGTAAAATGACTGCCTATGTATTATGGATTCAGATTTCCGATACTTTCTTGCTGATCGTTTTTTGAAAACGGAATGGATCGTCTCCAATGACAGTTTTTCTGCTATATGGAAGTTATCAATTAAACCGAAATCTTAACGGAAACTTTCACCTCCTATCTCTATATGTCCACTACGTATACTTTTATTTTGTACAAATAATAACCGGCATCTGAAAAGATACCTTTAGAAATATGGCAAACAGCGTAAGTGAAGCGGCTCGAGACCTGCAGCGTGCTTATAACGCACCTTTCAACACTGCAACGGACGACGAACAACCACTGGAGCAGGTAACTGTTATGCAAGGTATATTCATTACTGCATATTTGTATAAACAAACTATAATCATTACAATTACAACAAAATATATTACTTCATACATGCATTTTTCTAAGGTAGCATTTGGGAGTATTCAGACAGCCAACCATGGTTCCTCATCGGGCTACGCAAGAACAACCCCACAGCCACCCGACAGGCACTTGAATCCATTATGAAATTTCATCCCGTAAACTACGATTACAAACCGTTAGAAAAACGACGGGGTACAGTGAGCTTAACGGATGGGGTCGAAGTGCAAAGTTTGTGCGACTCAGAAGGGCACAAAATAAATCCCTCTACCCCTCACGGTGATCAACCCGAACAATTTGTAGACCACCGCAATGCAACCAGTGCTGCTGAAGAATTATACACAAACTATCAAGCAAAATTTGGAAACAACCGAGAAATGAAAATTGTCATTAAGAAGACTGTGGAACTAATCAGCGACATGAGCAAGTCCACTGAACTTGTTTTCCATGCGGTACGAGCTTGCGCAAGATTCTTAACGTACCCCACACCCTCAGTCCCTTCCGACAACTTTATTTTTGGTCACCTGAAAGGTTGGATATGGCTTATTCACAAATCCCTATCGCACTTTAATTATGATAAAACAGATAGGACGGGTTTAGACGTGAGTCTAAAAACTTTCCGGAGGGAAATGAGTCTCCTTGCGAAAGAAGCTAATGGCTGTGTAACAGAGCTCAGCGTTTACGTGAATGATTTGAAGAAACTAAATGTTGCCGTCAGGAAAGAAGCAAAACTTTTGAAGAAACACAAGCACATTTGGGCTACTCAAATGGATCGCTACTTTAATTATGTTAATGAGCTGAAAGCAAAACGGCAATTACTTGTGGATGTTCACGAGGACCGATTTTTTCCCACGGAGTGGATTTTCGAGCCTCATCCTTCACAAACAAAGCTGGAATGGGACTTTTTTCATTTTCAATGGGTCAATCTGAAACGGGACTGGATCGACTGCGAATTTGAGGTGAGGTCTGATTATTCCCTGCATTGGACAACGTATTCCTCTTTTACTCCCGGAGATCAAACAGCAATCATTGCCCACTTGATTCAACATTTAAAAGCGTTAATTGAAGAATGTCACCATTTTCACAAAATCAACATGCGCTTAAGTTTCGACACTCAAGAAATCAAATTCTTAAAATTTGCCGTGGATGAAATCGTCAAACTTAAAAGGTATCATGAAGCGGTTGAATTTATCACGGGTATCACAAAAAAGCTGTTTGAAGATTTGGCAATACTGGAGAAAATTTGTAACGAGTATCTCAGCCACTTTGAATGGGTTGTGACAATTATTGAGCCATGTTATCATACATTGAATACCTGGCTTGCAGATGATCTCATCTTACCCCTGGAATTTTCAGCAAGAATTCGTAAGCGCAAGCAGTGGTGGTGTCAATGCACTTGCTTTAGAACAAGTGAAACTTTCTTGGAAATGTTTGGGGAGCCATTGAAAGTTGTACTGTTGAGATCTCCAATTTCCATTCCCCAATTGGAAAGCTTTTTCCCAGCGGTCACACGTTTGCCAGTGGAGCTTCCTCCATCTGCTGCTATAAATGCTTATGGAACTTCTGACGGCTACGTGTCAAGTATATTTGACGCCGGTTTGGGAAGAGAACATTCCCTCACAATACATCATCCCTTGCCAAAGTTTAAGAAGCGACAGGAACAGAAAATTAATATTTTTGACATCCAAAGACTCATTGACTCATCCGTTGCCTGCATAATCCCTCGTGACACTAAAGATGGCATGGGAGATGTGGATACTGAAAGGTTTTTGATTGTACTGGAGGAAGTCCAAAGATTCCTTGCAATCTTTTCCAGCATTTTTAGTGGAATGACAATAGACCTGAAAGAAAGGGTGGAAACGCT
>JAHZMV010001407.1:0-14009 GCA_027743765.1 Coecobrya sp. COE2 | reverse complement strand
AATATGTTGAGAATGTACATTGTGGTGATGGTGGAACAACAAACAAGATCCTCCTGAGAGCCCATCCCCCTCTGCTTCATTGATTATTTCCAACAACTTTATCCGTCCACCACCACCACCGTCGATTCACAACAACATGTTACTCCTACTACACAAAGGAAATGTAGAGAGAGAGAGAAAAGATGAAAGAGAAAGTAGAACTATTACTACTACTTACTACTACGCTTTTTTTACGATGTTATGCTTTTTTTCGCGACTTGTGTGGTCGTGTTACTACACACTCGTCGTATATATATGCTTCCATATTTGTGCGGAGACACTCACACGGGAAGTGATAGGGAAATGGATTTTTTTTTCTGGGCAAAAAAGATTTTTTTTTCTTCTTCTTCTTTTTCGTTTTCCTGGAGGGGATATTTGTTTTTCGTTTTGGAGAGAAGGGGAGATGGATATAGGTGGTGGGAGAGACAGGATGTGAGTGGGAGGTGGTGGTGAATATTATGTGACTGCGTGTCTGATGAATGTTGCCATTTTTTTATGATAAAAAAACTTTCTTTGATCAAGTTTTTCTGTAAATGTCGTCGTCTGGCTGGAGGAAGTTATTTGCGAAATGAATTAGTTTTCTTGTATAATCTACTACTGGGGTGTTCTTATGAAATATGTTTTAATGATGATGATGATATTTTTTTCAATTTCCACTTTGAACTATTCGTTTCCACAATCATGTTGTAATTTGTAACCCATTTCCACGAAAGTTTCCTGAGGAAATCCCACAGTGGAAATCGATTTGAGCTTTGGTTCTCTAGAAAGAAAAAAATACACGGATCCATTTCCTTCTTCAAGAGAAGAATCTTCTTCTTTTTTTACCCTATTTTAAATAAACACGCATGTTATAAAAAATCGATAATTATCAGCATGCACGCGTACACAGAGTGAAAGCACAGCAAACGAAAAAATGTTTGTTATCTCTCGTATAATGGAACAAAGAACGGATACTTATTTTTCATCCTCCTCCTCCTCTTCAACAACAACTTTAACAAACCTATCATTCATATAAAAAAATATTTTTCCTGATTTCATATAAGATTGTGGAAAAAAACGCTTAAAGGGAACGATATTTCTTCACTAATGCTAACATCTCCCACGAAAAAATTAAACCAGATAGGAGGTCTATATCTATATAACTGTGTAGTAGTATATTATAGTTTTTTTTTGTGCTGTTACTTCCCTCGCTCAATATTACTACTACGCTTTTATGTAGTAGTTTATTACAAGGTTTAGGGTGCTTTCATTTCCAATTTCTTCATAAAACTTTACAAACTGAAAATTGTTTCCCTATTAAGCTAATCCATTTAAATTGTATTAATGTTACATTTAAATTGAAAGTGAAATGTGTGTATAAATTATTTGAAAATTGCATTCTGCACAGATCCCCGTTGAATCATAGTTAGTACACTCATCATCATCATGTTACTATACGGAAAGTAGCAAAAAAGAGATGCTTTCTATATTATGTTATGTAGTAACAAAATCTTATACATGGCTTTTGTAATATTTTTGAAGGTGTATGTTGTATATAGCCCCATGAAAATATTACTATATAATCATCATCGTCATGTTCTCTCTCCCAGAGTAGTTTTCATGCTTAGTTCCCTTAGATACAAGGCGAATAAAAAAAACCCAACCTCTTGTGTTCTTTTCACAAACAACGCAGCAGAGACTCTTTCAATCTGAAATTTTTTTTCCTTATGAAATATATATGTTATATATCGGATTGTTCCTTTTTTGTATGTAAATATTTTTTCTCTTGGGGGTTTTCTCTTCTATCTCTATCGTTCCTTCCCTACACCATACAATTTTCTGCTTTGTAAAACACTACTTGTGAGTGTGTTAGTACAGACGTTTTTATAGCTTATTGAACTCACTCACTTTTTTCTTCTTCGATAACACATCCAACAAAAATAATATAAGACAAATTTTTAAACTAAAAAATTTTNAGCTTATTGAACTCACTCACTTTTTTCTTCTTCGATAACACATCCAACAAAAATAATATAAGACAAATTTTTAAAACTAAAAAAATTTTTGTCCTGAATAATAGAAAAAATTTTTTAAGGTGGGCTGTGCGAGAGAAAAGGGAGTTTTTGTGGCTCTGGTGACGTTTCTGGATTTTTGGGAAATTTTTTGGCGTGAATTACTTTTCCGGGACGAGGTCCTATCTGGATTTCAGCGGTGGGATATATAGCGACAGAAAAAAAGGTAAAAAAATATAAGGTTTTTAATTGGCTTTTTTAAATTAACGTGTGTGTGTGTGGTCATTTAATGTTTCGTGTTGATTAATGGAATGAGATGGTGGATAATGTGGGAGGGTATTTGTTAGGTTACATTTTTACAATTGGTTTTATAGTCGGTGTTTTTTTCTGGTAGTTTTGTTAAGCGTTGTAGTGGTGGTGGTGTTGGGGAATGCGATTTAAAGTGTCTTTATGTGTGGGTAATTTGTGTTAACTATGTTTATGTTGTCGACGTATGTTGTGTGTTTGATATACGAAATTATTATGATAGCGCTACATTTAATAGGCTATTTTTATATACCGGTATAATAGAATAGAGAAAGTATGTGTAGGGAGTTAATGCAATTTTTTGAAAAGGAAAAGTGATAACAATATTCTCAGTCAAAATGTAAAAAAGGGATTGACATGAGGGAGGACGGTGTTCTTTTGTGATCTTGTGTCAATTGGAAACGTGGGGGAGGGATAATGCGACATTTGACTGTCCGACCGATATCGGTATTTTTACAGTTGCTCTTTTAGAATGTATTGTCATCTGGACAAATTGCTTTTGATTGGCGTAAACTGACGGGTTATTATTGGCAATTTTCAATAATTTTCCGTGTTTATGAGCCTTACGATTTTAATCGAGCCTTACGAATTTGTTCAGTATCGTTTGGCTTTGGTCAATGTAGATATGTTTGGGGTTACCATTTTTGCTCCAGAACAATTATTGCGATTGCAATACAATTACTAAAGAGCAGTCTAATAGAGTTGTCTTAATTACAGTTATATGTTTCTTGAAATGAACGTAGAGACAAAGGAATTTTGTATTCCAGAGAAAGCTGTAAAGTCCATCAGAATGGAGCTTGTTTTTACAAAAATTAGGAATGTGACAGTTTTCTACTAAATCTCTCCCCAATTAGCATAATCATACATACGATAACTGTCGCTAAATAGTTTGACACATTGACATAATATCATCATCATCTTCTCTACTTCTACTACTCCGTCTCTCTTCAATGTTGAGCAAAGTACATTCGCATGAATTTTTTTAAACAAAAAAGAAACGCTGCTCCTTTTTCCTTCCTCCGGAAATTCCAACGAGGTTGTGTACATGAAAAGGAGTGACGAGACGATGACATTCTATGTTTTATTTTTTGGCAACGTTCGCTTCAAAAGTCAGAGTCTTTTTTGAATACACTGACTTGTTTTTTTTTCTGCGGTTAAAGTACTATACTGTCTGGTTAATACTCTGTCATGTGACACCATATCGCGTTATCGCATACATATGTAGCAGCAGCGTTTTATAGGCTTTTTAGCCGTTTTTTTATACTTCACACTCTCGTAGATACTATCTTCCGTCGGTATATACGAATTTGAAGTTGTAACTTGAAATAAGACAAGACTGAAAATTATAGTACATTATCTAGCTTGATAGTTTTTTTTCAAGTGCGTGAGATTTTTCAATGTAATACCACACGTATGCATACGCGTTTGCTTAGAGTGCACTTGTTTTAAAAAAACAGCTCATTATAATTTGCCTACACAGAGGATAAGCTTGTGTGGACGTTGGTTAGAAAAAAATTATCATGCACTTTATGATTTTTCGAGCTCTCAGATCATCTTCACCGTGTTCACCTCCTCATCATCATTATTCTGCTTATATGCATGAATGAGATCATGTTATTTAAAAACTCAACTCTCTCCGATGAGATCATGGTTCAGTCAGACGGATTGTGAGTTGGTGATTAGAAAAGAGGATGACGACGAGAGGATGACGAACAAACGGTGGTGGAGATTATTTTGGAGAATCTCTGTACACCTTTCCCATTTGAAAGGGTAGAGTACAACGAATATGATTGTCACCATTCATGAAAGAATTTAGAATGTTATCTCTCTGGAAATTTAGTTTGTCCTCGGGTTTGGAGATAGCGATGATGATGACGGTGGTGGTGGTGGTGTTAACCCGATTAGATCAAGTGCAGTGTGTGTGTGTAGGAAGCGTTTTGTTTGCACACATTTACTCATCAAAGTCATGTCATGATGCTGAAGATAACTACACGGTTAAATGATCCGTTTCTTCCTGTGATAAAAAAAACGCTGCTCTATATGTAGTGTACATGGCTGTATTACAATTAATGTCTGTGTAGTAAAAAAAAAGTCATCATAAAACAGAAACCAGATGAATGCATGCACACGGGCATGTGTGCAATGTTTTTTTAGTACAGTGGTATGGTGTCAAATGTCATTGGGAATTGCATGGCGTTATATTTTTTTTGCAGAAGAATTGAATGGAATATTTTTGAATGTACTGCTCTTGTGCTATTTCTGTCGTGTCAATACTATTCAATCTTCCAGATGTTGTACTAATTACGCTGATTGCATTACTCCATCTACTCCCTTTTTGGTCAACATGATGAACAACAAACAGACAAGTCGCATGATGTTTCTCCATCCACAATTATGTCCACCACCACCACCACCCAAAGATCGTTAAAACATAATCATCATCTATCGTGTTTGCTGCATGAGTATGCACAAAAAGCATGAGTATTGCAATATACTACGACGTTATTTCGCCATCATAATCTTTATTGGTTAAAGTTAGTTTACGAGATGATCAAGTGAAGCGAATAAAGCTAATGCATATTACCCATATCGTTCACGTTCTTTATTATCCATCCACCCTCTCTAGTTAGTTCCCTATATCTCTATACCCCATTTTCTTCGGTCATTCACAAGAAACACACCACGAACAAGAAGCCGAGCATCATCATCTTCATCCAAAAAATATATTACTAATCCTATCATCATTACAAAAAAAAGAAAAAAAATTCTTCTTCTCTCTTCTACCTTACTTCTCTCAGAGTCAAGTACATATTTCTTACAACATGAAGTTATATTCTAGCTGCTCGCATCCGTACATTCTTTACCCGAATATAATGAATCCAATCCACCTCCAACATAAAAACTCCTTTCTTTTTTTTCTACTCACCTTTTATCATCATTCTTACACATAGCTGAGCAGAGAGAGAGATTCCTGCTAATAAAGCGTGAATGGTTTTGGTTACGTTTTTATACACATCCATCCATCCAATCTTACTTTTTTTAAGGGTTTTTTTTCATGGTGGCATATAGGCATCATCATCATGACTATGATGAGTAATACTGCTCATGATCAAGTTACGACGAAACGAGAAGAGAGAGAGAAAAGTTTTTTTTTTCGACACACGACGTAGTAAACCATTTTTCCCCGTTTTCGCTACTGCGCGTAGTAACATAAGCCATAAGAGTTGTATATAAAACACACATTTTATATACAAGTTTCTATATAACAGCGCATATCATAAAAAGGTATATCCATATCGTATCCGTTCGTATGTGTTAGGATGCCAGTGTAAAAGGAAGAAAAAAATCCATAATATCCCGAAAGAGAGCTTAAAACGAAGAGAATACACTACCACTTCACCAGACTTTTTGATAGTACGCAGCAGTAGAGAAGTGGTGGTGTGTTGTGAGTTAGATTGGATTTTTGGTGTGGTTTATTATAACAAGAGGAGAGTAGAGTGTAGTAACGCTATTTTCTCTCTCATGCTGCTTGCTATAATATTTTTTATGTTGGATACCCGTCAATGTAGCGTGTCTCTCTCACACATAAGCTTATATAGAGTATTGAAAAATGTATGTGTTTGTGTATCTGGGGGAAGTAAGACGCCATTTTTAACTTGTTCGGGTCTTTCAAGTTCCAAACCATCGTGTTATTTTTTTTTATGCTGGCTCCCCTCTCATCTCTCTTCTTTCTCAACTCAACTCTATTCGCATCTCATCTCTCTCCCAAGCTCTCCTACAACAAAAAATATTGCAACTTTTTCTACTTCAATTTTTTTTATTTAAACGCTGGAAAAACGGAAATAGTGGTTTTTATAATGTAAGTTATTAGTAGATTTGATAGTTGTTATTTTAACTGGATAATTAAGAGAAGTGTGTGGGTGGGGAGGATTAATGGCGGTTTGATGAAGTGTTGGTTTGGTTAAGGGATTTTTGTAGGTGGTGGTGGTGGTGTTGGCGGCGGTGAAAAGTGTCCCGCCGGGTGATTGAACTAATAATTATTTTTTAGGGTGGTTTATTATTTTTGGAGGGATTTTAGTAAAGAAAGTGGTGGGAGTGGGAGTTTAAGTGTTGTTTTTTGTGGCGGGGGAAAGATTGAGGTTGGTTTTTGTAGTAGGTGTGGTCAGTGGTGGTTTTTGCCGGGTTTTTAATGCAGATTAATTTTTGGGGGTGGGGAAAAGAGGGGTATTTTTGTGGTTGTTTTGAGGTAGGTGGGGTTTGTAGGAAGGGTGGATTTTAGAATCTCTGGAGAATTTGGTGGTAATAGGTGGGTTTTGTAGTGGAGGATTGTTTAGGATTTCCAGGTAGTCCAGTAATTTGTGGGGGAGGAGGAAAAAAGAAGTGTTGAGGAAAGCGTTTTTATAGTCATTGTTGTTGGTTTGGTTCGATAGTGCATTTAATTTTTGAGGTGATGATGACAGATAGAGTGTTAGGTTGAAGGGAATTCCGTTAGAATGACACATCGTGGGAAGATGATGATGTCACACTTTACAAAAGAATTCATGTCATAGAAACGGTTAAGTTTAGTTAGTTTTTTTGTGAATTGATTTGGATGTGATTTTTAATGCTTTTGTTTCTGTTTGTCTGTTTTGCAGCAGTACTCGTGTGATAGCTGGAGGTGAATTAGCTGCTGCGCAAGTGGAACCGTAGTAGTGCGAAGAGGAAAGGAGCACTGCTTTAGAGCCCTTTTTATTAACTTATTTGGGATTTCGGAGGAGTTGATCGTGTGGACAAAGTAAATTTTGAGTAATCTAGGATTATGTCCTTTTTTTCAGCTTCTTTTCTCGTAGTAAACTCGACGTTTACCTTTGCTATTGTTGTACAAGGTGAATGAACTTTTGAGTGTTTTTTTTTGTGTGCGTCCTTTTTCTGTAGAACCTTCTGGACAAGTTCCTCATCCCTAAGGCTTCGAACGCCGAATCCAAAGTATTTTACTTGAAGATGAAGGGTGACTACTACCGTTACCTTGCTGAAGTTGCCACCGGGGAGAATAGAAATAGTAAGTGCTTTCGTTTTTTTGGTACTCTTTTGTTGCTCTTATTTGTTCAGCTTTCCTCTTGTATAAATCGCCTCTGGGTGAAATATTCCATTGATTACGCTAATGAAACATGATTGTTCAGCGGTAGTTGAGGACAGTCAGAAAGCTTACCAAGAAGCATTTGAGATAAGTAAAAATAAAATGGCACCAACACATCCAATCCGTCTGGGTCTTGCTCTCAACTTTTCCGTTTTCTACTATGAAATTCTTAATTCTCCTGAAAAGGCTTGTCAACTTGCCAAACAGGTAAACACACTTTGATAATGGGAGGAGGATTCCCTCTTCTGCCAGAGTGTAGTAGCTCCTGTTCTTCTTTTGGTGACCATGCACAGTGAAGAAAAAACGGTACACAATGAGCATCTCCTGATTTACGAGCTATAGGGCTTTTCGAAATACAGTGCAATCACACATCATCTTCGTTTTCAGAGTTTTCTTTTAGGGAGTAGATCATCATAAATGTATAGCTTTTACATGTGTTGTTATTACAGAGGTAGCTTTAAAACTTGTCATCGTACTTGTCATTTTTTTAAACTTTTGTTATTATTATAGCCGTAGTAGAGGATAGTCAGAAAGCTTATCAAGAAGCATTCGACATAGCGAAATCAAAGATGCAACCAACCCATCCAATACGTTTAGGCCTTGCTTTGAATTTCTCCGTTTTTTACTATGAAATTTTGTCCAGTCCCGACCGGGCTTGTCATCTTGCCAAGCAAGTAAGTTTAACGCGAGGAGAAGAAAGAGAGATTGTGTTGTTAAAAAAATATAAAAACTCTTTTTGCTCAGCTCTGTTGAACGTGGCTTTTTCCCGTGTGTTGCTGCTCATACAAGAAAAAAAAATGGATAAAAATAATTTATTTATTAACGAAAATTGTAAATAACCTTTCTTTTTTCTTCATGTTGTGTGCAATTAACTAACAAACAAACTGTTTACTGTTTTTATTTGTGTGTGACATGATGCGCTCAATTATCATCATACGACATCATCAGCGATTACTTTTTTGTACAACAAAACTAACTATGTGTATTATATATAACTGTATATTCCTGTGTGTGGTCATTGATGCAACAGTTGCTTCTCTCTCTGGGTTTCATTTCTTATCAATTTTTATATAAAACCATCCTCTCGAATATTTCTTTTTTGTTAAAATCCCACTTGCTAATGTTTTATAGGCCTTCGATGAGGCGATAGCTGAGTTGGACACACTCAACGAGGACTCCTACAAAGACTCGACCCTCATCATGCAGGTAAGCTGTTAAACGCTTTTTAAATGACCTGTGCATATGGCAAAATTGCAGTTAGGCTCATCATGATTAGTAAGTTTTAGCACAGTTTGTAATTATTGTTGGCTTTGTGTTTTGTTATTAGCTCCTCCGCGACAACTTGACGCTTTGGACGAGCGACACCCAAAACGACGGGGAAGAGGCGACAGAGGCGGGTGATAACTAGTGTATTGATTAAAATTGAAACAAAAACCGTATATTAATTTTCACAACAACACTATCTACTACTACTACTTTACAACAACAAGGAACAGGAAGAAAATTATTATTACTGAACAACAAACACAACCACCACCAGCAACCCATCATCTATTGTTATTATTATAATTAATACTATCACCAATTATTATCCTACGAGCAAAAAAGTCTAATTAACTACAATTTCATTATAATCCCAAAGGAAAAAAAATTGTTAAGAAACTTAATCAATTAAAAGCACTAACTTTAAAAATGAAAAAAAAAAACTCGTAAAAAGGGAGAAATTTTTGAGGTTTTATGTTTTTAATCACAATTATTATTAAAAAATTGGTATTTCAACAAAAAAAAAGTTTGCTACTTGCTAATTGTAATTTTTAAAACATGTCACATGATAACGATATATAATACCAAGAGAAAAAAAATAATCCATCGGAGTTTATATATATACTTGTGTGTGTATAAAGATGAAAAAAAAATCGGAGATAACAGTTTTATTGTCAAGCATAAAAAAAATTTAATTATTACGATTGATTGTTGATGGAATGTGTAATGATGCTTAACCATTTATAAATGTATTATTAATAATCAGAACTTTTTCTGTGTACAAGCGAAACAAACTTTTTGCGTTGTTTAAAAAAAAACAAATCAGATGTCTTTAAGTGTGGAAATGTGTAAAGAGGAGAAAAATTCGTGTTTTTTTCGTGTGTGTGATCATGTTGTAGGGGTTTTATTAATGTTAACTACGATTTATGTTTAAAAAAATAATAACTGCATTTCAGTTTATATATTATATATATCAAAGAGGAAAACCAATTTGTTATCGAACATCATTTGTAATATCGTGCTTACGTAAAAAAACTCTATTATGCATACAGGTAATAAATTATATTGTGTCTGATTTTTTGATAATATACGAGGAAACTCGATTGGAGAAGAAAAAAACTGCATTTCTTTCTTTTTTTTCGTTGTAATTCGATAGTTACGTTTTTTTTCGTGTCATTTTTTTTTAATTTTTGGAGGTAAGAAATTGTCTAGTTTTTTTTTCTGAGACAGGAATAATTTGTAATTAATTACGTATATATCTTGTATAATTTTTAAATCAAACCCGTAATACTTATTTAAAACCGTGTAATTAATTAATTATATATAATGCGAAAAGGAAACAAAAATTTATTAAATGAATGTGTAGTTTTTAAAACATACAATTTACTTACATTCTCTCTCTCTCTCTCTTGAGTAATTAATGATTAATAATTGGTGGTTATTACATTTCTTCTTGGAGGTTGGTTGTGTGTAGCTCTTAATACGATGTATATTATACTGTTTTTTTGTAAAGGAGAACAAAAAAATCACGGACTTTTTTTATTTGCCTTATTTTTATTTTTCCTTAAATATCATGCATACTAGTTAGTTGGGCATATCATTTGTTTCGCTGATGAGCATGTGGGGGCATATGAGCATACCTATATACTTAACGGTTCCAGATTTAGTGGTGGTGGTTAGATTGTTTTCGGTTTTTACAGAGTTTTGGAAAATTATAGGTTTTCATGAGAGTTTTGATTGGGAAAGGTGGTTCATCATAATAGTTCATGTTCAAGCATTTTGCATATATTTAAACTGAAGCATCACTACTCTTCCTGAAATAATATATCGATCCATATAATATTGGCATTGATTTTTTGATGTTACCTTTTGCAAGGTCATTTCATCGTGTGGAGAAGCTGGTGGTGAAAGGTTTTGTAAGTAGGCCACGGTCCGTGCGTGCGCAGATGGGGCTATACAAATTGTTTAGTTAGATCACAGTTTTTAGATACAATGTATGTATGTATCTAAACACTGTGGTTAGATCGTTCGGGGAAAGTTGACCAGAGAGGTTTTATTAGAGATCATCATTTATGCGTGGCATGGGAAAGTTGGTGATGTTAGGATGATGATTCATTTCAAGGAAATGTTTTGAGCTGTAATTATGGTATCGCTGCGTGGGGGTCCTTTTGATTATCCTATAGAATTGGCTTTGGTACGGTTTTACTTACCTTAACTAGTGTGGAGAACAATGAACAGGGTCGCCCTCATGATTTCGTTTACAATAAACAGCTCGTCTTTTTTCACGCGGTTCCTTGGTCAATGCTGGCTGTGATTCTGATTAGGTTTCTCTGGACATGATGAAAAGTGGGCAATGATGACTGTATTGGCCGTTACTAAAATGTCATGATATGAACAGTTTTACGGGGAACATTTCAGGTTACTCCAATTAGTTTTGTCTGAAAGACTGAACACAGTCCATAAGTAGACAAGTCTAAGACAGATGAAAGATTTCATCTAAATTTTCAGCATCCATCCCAAACCTCTCTGATGAATCCGTTGAAAATCATATCATAAAATCGCCAACTTACATCGAGTAAGTTTACGTCACAACCCAAATACCATCCCACCCAACCTGTCACAATTTTGACAAATAAATATAGCGCAAATGATTCAAAGATGCAACGATCCCCACACCATCCTATAATGCAAAGAGTAATTGACAATCCCCAATTATTCTTAACCTCCAAAAAATCAAACAATCCTTTTAGTTAACATTAATCCATACATCCGTACACATTTATTTCTTAAAAACATTTTTACAAAACAAGTTCCATGTTTCTTTTTCTCATCGAAAAAACAAACAAAACGAAAAAAACAAAAAAAAAATCCGCAAGACAATTTTCTTATTTTTTTTCTTTTCTCAGTTTAAATATTATATCATTCCCAAAAGATATAGTATTCTTAAAATATCAATATAATTTTGAATTCTCGATATAATTCATTTTAATATTTCCTTTTTTTGTTTAAATATAATATATAATCGTCATTAAATTGTATATATATAATATATATAGAGAGTCAAAATATGTGTTGTTATATATATGTTTTTTTATATATTCTTATAATTATAATAGGTTTCTCAGACAGTCTTTCAACAAAAAAATCATTTTTGTATGTTATCGTGTGTAGTATCGTGTAATGTGTTTTGTGTGTGTGTTCACAAAATCTATAAACACTTTTTTTACTTTACTTTACTTTTTTATATCCCTTCCGTTCATCATTAAACTAACATATTTATTTTTAAAAAGTGTTCGAATTACAATATTTTTTTCTCATTTTTTTTATATAATTATGTTTGAAAAATACACGCTTTGTTTTAAATGTAGTAATAGTAGTAGTAGTAGAAAAAATTAAACTCTCTTTTATATCCTCCTTTCAATCTGCACTAAACAAAAAAAGTCGACAGAGAAAATAATAAATTTTTTTGTAGATATTTCGTGTTTTGGGGGTGGTATTAAATTAAATTAAATTAATTAGCCGATAACAAAAATTAAATGAATTAGTTTTAGTTTTTTGTAATAAAAAGCGATCAGAGAGATAGATAGGATTTCAAAATGCAAATTGAATTATTTTTTTCTGTTTTTCGTATATAAAAAAATCCTACATACATTCTTGTATACATGCCATTTATTATATAACTTGCACCTTTAAAAGACCTGTTTTTTTTCTCTTTAAATACGATTCCACACACGAGGTTTTTTTTAGTTTAACGCGTTTCGTTTCGGGAATTTTTATTTTTTGGGTGGTATTAAATTAAATTAAATTAATTAGCCGATAACAAAAATTAAATGAATTAGTTTTAGTTTTTGTAATAAAAAGCGATCAGAGAGATAGGATTTCAAAATGCAAATTGAATTTTTTTCATGTTTTTCATAATATAAAAAAATCCTACATACATTCTTGTATACATGCCATTTATATATAACTTGCACCTTTAAAAGACCTGTTTTTTTTTCTCTTTAAATACGATTCCACACACGAGGTTTTTTTTAGTTTAACGCGTTTCGTTTCGGGAATTTATATTTTTATTTTTTTTGGGCGAACACAATGATTTTATATGATTTACTTAAAAACTAACTTAAAGAAAACAAAAACAAAAAAAATTACATTTAAATTTATAATACATGCTACGTTTTTTATGCTAAAAATTTATACACTTATTAAAGGGAAAAAAATTACATATAAGTTTTGTATGTAGTTTATTTTTTTAGTAAATTAATTAGAGTAGTAGTAGTGTAGTATGCTGCAGAAGAATATTTTTTTTCTTTTGTTAACACGATGGTCCGTCAGTACGATTCAGTTATAATATCACTGTCAAGTAACGTGTAGGGGGTTTTTTGTTTAGGGTTTATATTTTTTTATACACTTCTTTTTTGACGCCACGTATGCGTCGTGTGTATGTGGGTAGAGACAACAGGCGGACGCGAGTTTGATATAAAAAAAGCGTGAGACCATTTGAATTCTTTTTTTTTACACAAACACGCGTAATTGATGATGAAAAGATTGTTTTTTTTTTAAATGGACACTTTAGTCTGGATAATGTTACCACCACCTGTGCCTCCACCTCCACCACCACCCCCGGCAGCGTTGTTAGCGCTGTTTCCCGTATTACCGCTATTGTTACTACTGCTAAACCCAAGTGCATCAAGATCAGGTACACCAGAAGAAGTTGTGTTTGTAGACCCTACTACTTGACCTCCTGTTGAGGATGACACCACCACGAGAGGGGACGAGCCTGAGTGGGGGATGTTCAGGACGCCTAGTTGGGCGCCTAGTGTTCGCGCTCCTACTACTGCTCGCAGGCCTGGGCGGACGTCGATTGGGGAGGAGGGGATCGAGCCGCCGACTGAGATTGAGTGAGACGCTACGATCTGCTGGGGGAGCATTACTGACTGGGCGAGTTGTTGGGGGGAAGGGCTTCCGGGGGAGGATTGGACCAGTTGCTGCTGTTGCGCGAGGGTTAGTTGGTTCAGTTGCTGCTGCTGCTGGAGGAGGTGCAGCTGCTGATTTGTTACTGCGGAGAAAGAGTTTGGTTAGTTAAATGCTTGCGCAATTAAATGGGTTTGGTTACGAAATTTGATTTACTTTTCACTTACCAACTTGCTGTTGAACTCCAGGAGCACCAACACGGACACGGCTGAACATGAATTGCTGCTGCTGTTGTTGTTGCTGTTGTTGCTGCTGCTGTTGGAAATTTTGTTGCTGTTGCTGGCGGAGGAGCAACTGCTGCTGCTGCAAACGAAAATATGCAT
>JAHZMV010001406.1:0-19299 GCA_027743765.1 Coecobrya sp. COE2 | reverse complement strand
TTTTTTTAGCATTGAAGAGCATTTTCTACTGTTGCATTTTGAATTGCATTTTTGTTCGTATCAGTTGTCCTTTAAGTATGTTATTCACATTGCATAAAAGCATCGTATTTTATAGTTCACAGTCATATTTATAGCACTGTAGTTGCAAGCGGTAGTAATGAATTTGATAATGATAAGATGAGGATGACAATGATTTTGATGATGCTGACATGATACGTCAACATTAAAAAACATTCATGCATTTATATAGAATATATTAAGCTAACTTTTTACCTACTGAAAGAAACAATAAAAAATTATTGTTATGCAACACAGGTAATTACTTCATTTAATGATATTTGCATTAGTAGTAGCTCTGCATTAGCATATTTTTTACTTTAGACATCTTACCTTGATGATTTTGATGGTGACGGTTGCTTGTTTTAACAACAGACAGGATGTATATTTATTATGCCGTTGTTGCTGGTGATGTGGTGAGTTTGCATACTGTTCAGATATTCACAACCAGAAAAAAAATAAACTTGAGATTTAAGTGAGAAAGAAGATGCATGCACAAGGTAATAGAAATGGGATGGGTTGGTTGGAATAAAAAAATATTATAATAAGTTAAAATGACTATCACTTATGCTACGATGATGATCCACCGTTTTACGTTAGTCTTTTTCTCTCCTGTTGTTAGTTGTTATGGTATAATTTATACCATATAAACTCTCGTTTACAGCGCTGTTGTTCACGTTAATTACTCTCTGAAATAATTTGGAGAGGTTTTCATGGAAGTGATTTTATATTGCCTTATACATTTCATGCTTATGTATTGAGCAGATTTTTGGTGGTTTAATTTAATGTTGCATGAGAATGCAGAAAAAAATTAGCTGAAAGTGAAAATGTTTTATTGTTATGATTATTAAGCACATATTATGTATATTGCTTACTATGGGAGTGAGGAGCCGAGAGAAAAATAATGTTGGCAAAGTTTTTTTTCGCGTCCTGGTATTAGTCTGTGTATACAAAGAACTAAAAATGGGCTTTAAAAAGGTTGGTTTTAATGAGCACCCATATGTATGCATTGCATGCATTTTTGCTATAAACGTTTAAAGCATATAATAATAACAACCATCCATCATGATCATCATGATCATAACATTACCGTCAATTTTATGAGCTGAGCAGAGTCAGGCTTTTTTCTTAATTTTTTTCTATTGTAAGCATTGGATATCTGCACGCTAAATTTACATACCTAAAACAAGTTGAAAATATCAAGTTGCATTCTGGCTGGGTTTCCGTACATTTGCATGTAACCATGTGCTGTGCTATATACGCAATCCGTTGTAGTATTAAAGCCAGCAGCAGCGGCTTCTGCCGCTGAAGTGCATTCAGATTATTCATATACCTTAAGGAATGTAATAAGTTGTTAGGATGAGTACCAACCAACAAACAACTAGCAATTTTTGTACATATTTCTACAGTACAATGCAATGTAGCTTGGCGTATGTATCATCTTAAAGGAAACCAAAGTCGGGACTGCAAGGGACAATCGTAATCCGATATTGTAAAACATGTAAACTCCTTCTTAAACTCTTTTCTTCGTCGCATGTTTGAAATGTTTGTGTTTTCTTTCTTCTTCACCTGCTAGCCAGCCTTAGTTGATAATATGATTAAAAATTTGCCTCAGGTAACAATAATAGTCACAGTGTTGACGATTATGATATGAGGATTGAGGTACGGGTACGAGTGGAAAAAAGCACGACTAGCTCATATCACTGTTATTCTGTTATGTATGGAGGTTGGTATCATACTGGGATGAGCTCGTCTGTTTTACCTGTTGCTGCACTGTAACCGTATGATGTGGTCTCTGTGCTCTTTTCCGTGATATTCTCTACGAGTTCTAATAGAACAGCACGGCAAACTAGTAAAAATACGATGATGCACTTTGTAGAAGAGTCTGTCTAGCTCACCTCACCACTACTACTAGACATGCATTCATGTACCAAATATGAACACGGTGAGTGAGGGTGGATTCCTGTGGTAATGCTAGGAGTATGGGAATGTGTTGATGGGGGTGCGGGTATTGTAGTTCTCAACACACAGGTTTTATTGTTATTACGATTTTAAACCTTTTTTGCTGCTGTTGCTGCCGTACCTCCCTCGTTTAAGTCCGTATAAAGCATGTTTCGCAGAGCTCTAACCGAAGAAACCATCTAAAACGTGTGTGCTGCATATATGTACCTTCATGAAATGAGCGAGGTAAAAAGCCAGCCAGGCAGTGACTTTTTATAGGGAATACTTAATATACGAGGAATTTAAGGATAATGATGAGATATATTATGTACATTGTACATACATACATACAATTCCTTCTCTTCCCAGCATAATTGTGTGCACGAAGAGGAGTTGCAATGGATGATGATGATTGCATGGTTTGTTAGTAGCAGCACCAGAATTAATACAAGTGCACGTACCAGGTGTCTGTCTTTTTTATATCTCTCACTTCTGTTCTTTGCCGTTGAGTATTGTTATGTTCATCAGCAGCAGCCAGGGACTCAGAGAAGAGTGTTGTTGCTTTTTTTATAAATAATTTTCAACATCGACACAGTCATCATCGTACAGCAGCAGCCGGCGATCCTCATTACCTTGTATGGAAGGTATTTCAACCTACATCTCCATAACAGAACACAGATGTAGAATGTATCTCTCTCTGAGAAGAGAGAATGTCTGCCTGACTGAAGGCAGTTACAGGTATTTACTACTAACGACATCCGAGTATTATCACTTGGCTCTGTTACTTTTCTGTGACTGATTTGTGTGAATACATAAATGTTAAAGAATTTTGCACAGCATAAACAAATTTTAAAAAAATCTGGATTAGTTTTTTTATAACTGAAATCATAAATTACGAATAACAACAACATCGCCATCGTCTTGTTTTTAAGGAGAATAACAATAAAAAATGATGATGGAAAATGTTTTCTTGTGATGTACTTCTAACTGCATGAAAATAAAAAATTACGATTTGTGATTTTTTTCCAAGAAAAAACAATTCACCTATAAAAACATTTTTGCCATGTAAGGCATTAGACTTATTGAGGGTGGCGAAGGAGGAGTTGGTGGTGGTGACGGTGGCAGAAGTGATATGGTTGTGACGGTAATGTTATATGTGTTGTTACTGCATCTGTGTGAGTTTTATATAATGTGAGAGGGCCCACCTCCACGACTTTAATTAGACACTCTTGTTTTTCATCTTCTTGACTTGATAGCTTCACTTGAAGCCTTTTTACACATATAATTTCGTTTCATGTTTGCTACCGTTCCTTCAGGGTGAAACTATAAATCTGAATTTGTAATTGGAAAAAATGGCAAATCTAAATATAAAAAAGTGAATTTGCATAAAAGTGTGAAGAGGAGAGAGATGCTAAAAAGTAATTACAATTGTTTGTGGAATGGATGTGGAATAACTAACCCAGTAATATACATTATGGCAAGCAAACTACAAATTCTTCCTTGAAGAAAGAAAAGGAGGAGGAAACAAAGTGTATGTTTTCCTATTCTCTCTCTCCTTGGGACAAGGCATTATTTGCAAATTGTAAATGCAAAGCAGTAATTACTGCAAAACGCTCAGGAGATAACACAATAATAATTATGACCTTATAATTTGAGCCTGTGTTTTACTGCGACGTGCGACACATACCTTATATACCTACCTGCACATAATTATAAATGTACACCAAATTTTGTTGTGCGCAGTGCATATATCTGTCGGCAATTTCTAGTGATGGTGGTGGTCGCCTAAAAGTCGTCAAATGTTTAATGCATGTCTGCTTAACTTACATCACCCATCCGTCATCATTCTGAATTCCCCAGCAGCAACAGTTAAATATATCTAATCTGCTTTATGAACTTTTAAAAAGCTACATTTTACAAATACTGTTTTCAGCGTTTTCGTTCTCAGATCAGTTTAGTGGTTTGGTCAATCGATATAGTAGTTGTCTCCGCTCCTGATTATTTGTGAACGCACATAAAATACATACGCATAGGATGGTAAAAAGCTTCATGATTTTTGCTTCCTTTTTGGCAGATTAGCCATAAAGTATTTCCACAACTTCAAATATTTATAGAGAAAACTCAGTCTTTTTCAGACAGCAAAAGTACACATAAAAATTGATTGTACGAATGAGTGAGTGCGAGCTGATAAAAAAGAGAACAGAGAATGAAAAATCTAGTTTTCTTGTTAAAAAGTTGAAACTACTCGAGATAAAAATATGACTAGTGTTGTGTAAATGCTATAGTATATTTGTGCTGCAGTGCACATTTTTCTTTTCTCTGCTGCATACTCTACGTTTTTCTTCCTGTGTGTGTGTGAAATGCACAAGAGAAAAAAGCAACAGAACATCCAGTTTTTTAAAATCAGATAAGAAAATAGTGTTCATGGGAAATAACAGTTAAGACAGAAAGAAAAGATGATGATGTGGATGAATAATAATATGCAATGCTATTATTCTGGTTGAACAAAGAAGCATCAAGCATATGTATCGTTTTATTACTAGTAGATTGTAGTAATAAAATATGAATAATATAACAATGCTAAACAACAGTGCAGTGGCAGAATACATGGCATTAATTGATTGCGTTTACTGCTACGTATCACGATTTTCACAAGGAAATCCCTGTTTAAGTCCTTTTAAGGGTGGCAGCAGCAGGTAGCATTCAAAGAGACGTGTAGTGGTAAAAGATATAATTTCCTGGGGACATCATCGTCATCACCGGAAAAATGTCAATGTATCACTTTGTCAGAGGCCCCCGCCTCTTTATTCAAGCCGCCCGCGAGGACGCGGATCCAGATGCGGTTAATCAAAATCCGAATCAGGATGAAATGTTTGAATATGGTCGCAACTATACCGGAGCTGATGGTGATATTCACCGAGTGCAAACCCAGCGAGTATTAAATACAGAATCTCATGGAACGGCAACAGCCACAAATCGGGTAGCAAGAAAAGGTGGGCTTAAGTCCATCACAAGGAAAATTATACGGAAAACGACCACTCTTACACGAGGAGAGCAAAGAACTGTAACGGAAAGTGTGGTTACACAAACGGGTAAAGATGGAAAGGAGATTACTACCCCGCAACGGTTTGTTTCTGAAACTGTTGTGAGGACACCCTGGGGTACTACTGATGAGGATGAGTTGGATGATGTTCCTCATTCGAGTAGAAATGGGACAAAGGTTAGGTCCCGGAGTAGTAGTGTTAAAAAGGACAGTTTTACGTCGATGACACAAGTGGGAAGTAGTAGTAATGGACGTCACCATCATCATGGCTGGAATATGGGCCATGATGGTCGATCCCGCAAGGTACTATTTTATGAAAACCAATGCGTCCGAATAAAGTTCAAGAATAAACATTATTTTCATATGAAAGTTTAGGCATATTTATTTTATTCCTCAAGGTATCTTCTCCGAATCACCATTTGGTTTTACCTACATACTTTATAACAAATTATGCTTTCCCTAAAACATTATTAGTTCAGCATCATGTATTGAGCTATGGTTAATAAACCAAATCATGTATTTACCGTGCGTTAATATTCTTGATTCATCATTGATAAGCATTGAATGAGATAAACTTTGCTAATGTTAGCACACCTGTGGCATTGATTGGCCAAAAATCAATTCACACATTTCTAGATTTATTGTATGTAAATGATAAATGATAGATGCATGAAAGGTGGATTTTTTTCATAAAAAGGTGAATACTTGAACGTATACATTTTTTGTCTAGTTAACACTAACTAATAAGTTGTGGATTCTATAATATACCTACATATAATATAATATGTTTGGATTTTCATTTTGTTGAAAAATGCTTCTCGTTGAAAAATCATGAAGTCATAATTACGGGAAAATGTGAAAGGAGAGTGACACGTTTCTCGTTGATGTTTAAAAGTTTTCGCTTGAGCATTTTCTTAATTTAGGCTAGGATTGTTATAGGCAATGAGGTGAGGTTTGTTTTCAATGCAATATAGGCTGAGAATAAATACCGGATGAGGGGATAGTAATTTTTGTAATGAATGAAGTGATGAATTTTTGCCTAAATGTTCCATTGTTATGTGATATGTCCAGTGAAAATGAACACATTTAGAATTTGTAAATAATATCGAAGAACTAAAATAGGTACCTAAACGTGACGCATTGTGGATGACCGCAGATGCGTCTAATAAGTTACACACTTGGTTCCGCATAATTTATCACGCTGATGATTGTGGAAGGATAATAATATACATATAGCTTTTTTCTCCTGCTAATTTTTTATGTAAAACATTAGAGCAAGTGTAAATTCACCCGTAAAGTGTTCGTGGACGACTTCGGAGCATAATATGACATTGATTTCTACATTCTAGTTTGGCCTAAAAAGTGGTAAATATTTTTCATGTGTGTGGAGTGTGGTGTGATTAATGACTTGAATCCTATGATGAGCCTTTGTTAAATTTAGAATTTCCATTGTTCCTAGCTATCTCAAGCTCTCACGCTGATTATAATTCCTCCTTCATTATCTTTCAAAAAGCTATTGAGGATGGTATTGACGAGGTGATAACCAACCGTTGGAAACACCCTCTGTCATCATCACTGCAATATTTTCATCAAGGTACATTTTAGCCAGGCTAAACAATAAAGTGTGAATTGGCAATTGAAGGACTTAAAAATAAAAATAGTCAATAAATAATACCACTTCCTTCGGTTTCATCTGAGAGGCAACTAACATAAAAAGGTTTTATTGTTTTCTCAATGCAGCGTACGTAGCCCAACCCACAATAAACACAATCTTTAAAATAAAAATATCAACATTTAAATTCACTATCTAATATTCCATTTTCATACCAACTCACGTTCTTTCCTGATTGAAATATTGAAATGCCAATCGGTACCAGCACACTATATCGTATTAAGTGGATGATAAGTAGATACTGTTTGCATATGCAGATCAGCAATATGCCGAAAAAAATGATCTATGCTAAATGTTATTTTTACGAGATGCCCATTTTTAAGTGAAGATGAGTATCTATTTGCCTGTTTGAATTTTTATTAACACTTAATAAATTGTAAAAAGGATTTTGAAGATTATGTACAATTAGGCGGAGAATGGTGTTTTTATAACGTATCTCTCTATGTATTATACATGAGAACATTTTTATGAGATCATCCTTTTGTAGCTGAACGAGTTACAACTTAATTTAGTCATCATTTTCATCATCAGTATAGTTTTTGTTAAGTCATATTTACTTATAATACTCTTGCCATTTATTTCAGGTATTTTCAGAATTACGTCACGAATTGCATTGTTGTATGTAACGATTCTCCAAGGCTTATTTACACACTCCTCGCCTTCCTTTTACTAAGGATAGTGATGACGATAATAATGATGATGAAGTGAACACACATAAAACGTGGTGGTATTTGATTCTCCATGTACCTTACTTCTTTTGCACAGACAAATCATCTCAGTTACGTGATTGTCTTTGTGATTGTCTTGACCTTCACAATGCAATTTATTTGTATGTGGTTGGTTTCCTGTCTCTAGAAATTATGCAATTCCCCTATGAGATAACTTTGTTTAAAGTATTCCAACTTGGTTAACAATATGTATCTTCTTCGACCGTGATAACAAGTAATTGGTTTGCTTCGTTAAGGTGTAATATGCTATAATGAGCTATATATACAGTGCATGCACAATAATGAAATGTAATAACAGCCTCTTGATAATTACAAATTTTAAACATATTGTTCATTTTTTGTAACGCTTTTTAGATATCGGATATTGTGGTGGGCATGGAAGAGAATGTCTCCGCCAAAGATGTGCTTCTCAAATGGGCTCAAAAATCTACTGCCAAGTATCCAGGAGTTCGTGTGGATAACTTTACATCCTCCTGGCGTGATGGTTTGGCCTTCAATGCAATTATCCATCGGAACCGACCAGACCTCATTGACTGGCGTACTGTTCAACGACGAGCCACTAGAGACAGATTGGAGAATGCTTTCTCCGTGGCTGAGCGCGACTGTGGTGTTACTCGACTTTTGGATGCTGAAGGTAAGATAGCGAATGTGTTGAAGGATAATCTTCGTTCTGTCTTCTAGAGTTTAGAAAAAAAATATTGCGCGGATGCAAATTGGTAAATTGTAGAAAATGGCACATGACATACATATACTCTCGACCGATTCTTATAGCAGCATGTAGCAAAAAACAAAGTCTAAAGGACCCCTCTTTTTTTATCAAAGTCTAAAATCTTTTGGATTTAGAAATGCATATACTCACACACGGCCTTGTCATTTTAGCGTCCCCGGACTGAAGTAAATGTAGCTTTGCCTATAACATAACCTAGCCTAACCAAATACAGGAGAGAGGTAACGACGAGCGATTGGCAAGGAACAACAAATCATTTTTCATTGAGGATGTGACACACTTTAAACCCTCAAGCGCTTAATGTCTCAAAGCGTATATGCATATCATCATTTTATTCTGGGTATTAACTACACAAATAAATAAATAGGTTTTAGTCAACTAAAAAATCATCGGTCGGAAGGACCCCAACCGTACCGTTGCCAATGTGGTGGTGGTCGCTTACACGTAAAATATCAGAAAGAGACGACGCTCACTGGCCGACGACAACGCTGTTGTCGTGTGTATGTCGTGCCATATTGCATTCTAGGCGTGTTTACATTAAAATTATTGTTGAAAAAATGTGCCCAAATATGGCAAGTCGTGTTTTTGTTATCACTGTTGCATTATCCTCTCGCTCTCTTATACTTGAAATGATTGCGTTATATGTTACCTACCAGTTTTTTTTGTCAATTTGTACCATGTCACATGTACTTGTGGATTCGTCAACAATCGGTGATACTCAACTCAACGTCCTCGTCATTCACACAGCGTATTTCTCAAGGAGAGAGTTTTTGCGTATTATAGCATACATATACCTACCTAAAATGCCTACACACTTGTGCCATATGTCAATGAATGAAAGTGATCAGAAAGTCATCATCATCATTACTTATCGAAAACCAAAATGTCTGTTTGCATTGTGTACACAAGGCAAGCTTTTAAAATGTCGAATTATTAGCAGTAATGAAGAGGAGAAGTCAATATCGATTTGCATAACAGCTAATATAAAAGCACTAAAAAGTAACAAGTCATACATATACATATTATGTGCATATACATCTCGAACATAAATTAAGGTTGCACGCAGTAAGCTGCAATCAATTACTTCTCAGTTATATTTTGATATCAATAGAATATCGTAAAATGGAAATAAAAACCAATAATTGCAAATTGCCGTCTCCCGCTGAAATTGTACAATTTAATTAGTGACGCAAACAATTCATGTCCAATAATAAGCTGCCGTAGGACAATGTTGAAAAAAATGAATTGACACATTATTTTTTCTTTGTCGATGTATTTTTGGCAAGAGACTTGAAGAAAGTATATACCTGCATGCATGGGATTACTATTGCTTGAGTGGTGTAAAGGAGTAAATGACATGAGATTGCTGCTTCGTCAGAATTGAATGCGGTAGGGTCCAAATCATAGGGACATATTGGTTAGCAATAAGTAGAGACTTGGCAAGAATTTGTATGTACATTTGTGTGCATGAATGATGACTATGGCGTTTCAACAATGTACAACAATGCATTTAGCCATTTTGGTGGTATCACTGACCAAATTATGTTACAACTGAATGCCTAAGTGGATAGGTAAATAAATAAATATTATTTTTGAGCAGTGTTTCTTGGTTGGTTAGCTCGTCATTGTACTTTGGCTCAAGCCATACCGGCGGCTCTCTCGATCTCTATTCATTAGCAAGAAGCTTGTAATAGCACCAAAAAGCTTTGCAAAACGTATTATCATTAAATATATTATTGTCGTGTCGCATTGTTTGTGTCAGGCCTTTTATGGGAAATGGATTTTTTATCACATTTTTAATGAGGATCAGTGTAGATTTGATGGATTAGGTAGATATAGCCATCATCATAAAATAAAGCAAGCCGTGTAGTAATGAATGTAGTAGAATATGCTGCTGTTGCTGAAATTGGTACAAAAAAATTTGCCAGCCAAGGTAAATAAAATGTATGCATGTATTTCATTTTGACACGCAAAAAATGCCGCTATGTGTAGAGGGGAGAGAGACGGGACAATTAATTGATGAATTGTGCACAGTATTACGCAATATAATCAACGATATATTCTGCTGCATGCTAGTAGGTTGTGCAACTCTGTCAAAAAGAGAGAAATTTCCATATTTGGTAGGTCATTGGTTGGAAAAGGAAATATAATGAAAAAAAATATATATTTTTTATGTTAGATGTGGACACTCCGCAACCCGATGAAAAGTCGTTGATCACGTACATCTCGTCCCTGTACGATGCTTTCCCTGAGCCACCACGTCTCCATCCATTGTACGATACCGACTCGCAAAAGAAGTGGGAGGAATACAGGGAAATTGCTAGCGTTTTGTACACATGGATTCGACAGAATCTGAGTGTGATGCAAGACCGGCATTTTTCATCGTCGCTCATTGAAATGAGGAGGATGGCTGCAGAGATGACTCGGTTTCGTGTGGAAGAAGTTCCACCCAGAAATCATGACAAGCAGCGACTTGCTCATCTCTTTAGGGATGTTGAGGTGAGCAAATACATTGAAACGAGTTAAATATAAAAGGAAATCATGAAGGAAAATGTGTATGTAAAATTGTAAACTTGCTTTTTGTAGAAACACTTCCGTGATGGAGAAATTGATAGGGAGCTACACATAGAGAACATCGAGAAGAACTGGCAAATTTTAATGATGGCCCATCAAGAAAAGGACCAAGCCGTTCACGAAGAAATCAAAAAGCTGGAAAAATTGCAAAGGCTTGCTGAAAAAGTTCATAGAGAAGCCAAGCAAGTGGAACTCCGACTGGATGAAATTGAACAACGAATTGAAGAAGAGGCCAAACGAATTGATCGACTTCACCCACTAGATGCCAAACACAACTGCGACCAACTGGAACGTGACATGCAGTTGGCAGAGGATAACATCAAGTCTATGTTTACTGACGCTCAGACTCTGAGAGATTCTAGATATCATCAAGCCTCCGAAATTCATAAAATGTATGTATTGAGCCATATATTGTTTTTTTTGCCTACCGAAGCAATAGATGTTAATATTTTTCTTGCAATATACAGGGTACAGCATTTACATCAACGCTGGATCAGCATAAGAACTTTATTGCACAATCGACTCCTCTCCGTCCTCGCCTCCATTTCTTTCCCAATCGAGGAGAAGTCTGTTACCCGTATGTCAAAAACTGTGTTAGAGACGCGTCTTGTAGAGACCAACTCCCACTTCCGGTTCCTTCAAGAAGTTGGGGATTGGATTAAGGGAAAACAAAAGCAATTGTTGGACGCTGACTATGGTAGTGATCTTCCATCCGTTCAAGCTGAACTGGAGAAACAGCACAAGGAACACCGAGCTATTGAAAAATTCCAGAGTAGTGTGGATAAATGTTCTTCTGCCAAGAGCTCCTTCCACGGGGACGAGCTTCAGCTTTACATTAACTACCTGAATGGAGTCCAAAAGTCCTACGCTGAGTTGCTCATGGCTTCAAAGAAGAGGACAGCGGACCTTGAAACCCTTATGGATTTCGTACAAAGTGCCACAAACGAGCTTATTTGGCTGAGTGAGAAGGAGGAACGGGAAATTACCAGGGACTGGAGCTCCAAGAGCTTGAACCTGGTTGAAGTTGAACAGTATTATGAGGTGAGGTTTTTTTGCTCGGTAACCTTCTTTTATAAATTATATTGCTCTAAGATTCAAAATGTAAAGTTAATTTCTTCATTGGAATACTCTATAATGCAGCATTGTTTTGGGGGAGGAGGACAGGCAAGTTTCATGTGGAAAATTGAGGTTGTGAAAATCATTTTTTGGTAATCTGTTGCTAATTAAAATTTTATATCTTTCGCAGGCCTTGATGAGCGAACTTGTCAAGAGAGAGATTCAATTTAATGCCGTGCAAGACCGTGGCGAATCCTTAGTTCTTCAACATCATCCCGCATCCAAGTGTATTGAAACGTACATGTCGGCAATGCAAACTCAATGGGCCTGGCTTCTTCAGCTGACCATTTGCCTCGAGACACACTTGAAGCACGTGGCCACTTATCAACAGTATTTTAGTGATATTAAGGAGTGCGAGCAGACAATTGCTAGGAAGGAAGAGATGCTTAACACAGTTTTCAGCAAGTCAGACTTCAGTCTTGATGAAGGAGAATTACTGTTGAAGGAAATGGTTAGTACCAAAGAAATCAAATATTGTGCTAACCATACAGCTATATTCTTGCATTTTCGTAAGTCTATTCCTGTCATTTTCTATCCCACTGTAACTGTAGCAAGAGCTCCGTGAGGACTTGACCAAGTATGGTGAAATCATTCAGAGTATAAGCACTCAGAGTAGGGAAATCATTCCATTGAAGCAAAGGAAGATGAATGTGATATTAAGGAGTGCGAGCAGACAATTGCTAGGAAGGAAGAGATGCTTAACACAGTTTTCAGCAAGTCAGACTTCAGTCTTGATGAAGGAGAATTGCTGTTGAAGGAAATGGTTAGTACCAAAGAAATCGTTGTAACGTATGGGTAGTGTGTAACGATAATCATTTATTACAAGAAATGGGATTTCGAAATCCAACTACATAATTCATATGTAGATATAAAAGATAAGTCTATTCCTATCATTTTCTATC
Organism: Coecobrya sp. COE2; assembly: GCA_027743765.1. NCBI lineage: Eukaryota > Metazoa > Arthropoda > Collembola > Entomobryomorpha > Entomobryidae > Coecobrya > Coecobrya sp. COE2. The sequence goes on along the minus strand of JAHZMV010001406.1, from coordinate 6,539 downwards.
CCACTGTAACTGCAGCAAGAGCTCCGTGAGGACTTGACCAAGTATGGTGAAATCATTCAGAGTATAAGCACTCAGAGTAGGGAATATCATTCCATTGAAGCAAAGGAAGATGAACATTAGTCAGCCACTTACGGTGACCGCCATTTGCAACTATAAGCAAAATAATGTAAGAAATTAAAAATAAAGAGACACTTCACATAATAATTTAGTGACAATTATTTTGGCAAAGATAACGGCAAGTACAACTTGAACATTTTTTCTTTTTGACTTTTTCTAGCAACAAATGGTTATTAACAAGGACGAAAGATGCACGCTACGTGACAATAGCCAGCGTGTACGACGAAGAGCAATGGAGGCTGAAAGTAAGCAAGAAAGATAGATTCATGGGAATGATGGAATAGATGGGAACATTCTAAAAATTGTTACTTTTTTGATTTCACAGAATCCAAGAACAGTAGCAAAGTATTCCTTGACCAGGTCTCAACACTTCAGAACGACCTGGAAGATCTGGAGCGCACTCTAACATCACGTGTTAATGCACCTATCCCTCGAGATGTGGTAAATAATCAAATATAAAGGCCTATAAAACAAATCAATACCTTTTCAAATTTAATAATAAAAATATTCTATTGCACTAGGACAATCTCGAGCGATATGTGATTGAGCACAAAGAATTCGAATCCAGAATGCAAATGTACGAAAGCCGTGTGGAAAGTGTTCAGCGCACCTACGCCAGCATCCCACAGAAGACATCAACTTTACAAACCAAGTTGAATACTGTTGTGGAGAAATGGGAGAAAATCTGGAGCTTATCCCATTTGTATGTTGAGCGTCTCAAATGTGTGGAAATCGTCTTGAGCTCTCTGGACGAAACTAACACTTACGTTTCCCAATTCGAAATGAAATTATCCTCTTACGACAACCTGCCCATTGATGATGACGGAATCAAAAGGGTTTCAGACGATCTATTCAATCTTCAAAATACTGCTCAAGCCCATCAACACAAGGTGGACCGCATGATTGAAGATACCAAGAATGTACGTCGGGTTACAGAGAAGTCTCGCACGACTCAAAAGAGACACCCAGACGTTGAAAAACTAGAAGATGAAGTACACCGCACGGCGACACGGTGGACTTCAGCTTGTAGCCAAGTTGTAGAAAGGCTTAGAACCGTAGAAGTTACGAGCGAACACGCCTCCCGCTATAACACATCCTACCAGACTGAAATGAACTGGTTGGATACCGTCGATAACAAAGCTAAAAGTCTTCCATTGGTGGAAGGATCCGGTGCCAAAAGGAAAATCAATCCGCACATGGTAATAATTTTGAAAACTAACTCGCTTATCTTGAAAAAAACTCTGTCTAAACTGATTTTTTTAAAATTACAGACGCTTTACAATAGTGTGATCGAAGAAAAGATCACCATCGAACAAGTCAATACGCAGGGTGCTAGGCTGGCAAAGGAAGCCAGGGTACGTACCTTTGTTTTTTATATTCTGGAGAACGGTGCTTTTTTATTTTTTGCTTTTTAATTTTATTTTAAAAGCGTCTGTTGCAGCAAAATATCTTTTCATTTTTTGTGGTGGCGAATGAATGTTAAAATGTCTGTTGGCCGTTATTGTTGAGAGCAAATCATTTATTTCGTTTGCAATGCGTATGATATTTATTTTGTGTGCGTGGTATTTTTGGTGTGAAGGTAAAAAATGAAACTTAGTGTCAAACAATCAGACACAATATTTCATCTTTTTCAGCAGCTAGGTGTAATGCAATGCACGTATATTTGCACGTCTTATGTATGTAACACATTGCACGTTTCGAGTTTCTTATCGAGAGATCAATTGAAAAGGTAGGTATGCTCAAAAAGAGTGCTCCTCTGACACGGAGTTTTCTCGTATGAAAATCTCTTTTGTAAATTCACAGTAAAGTAAAAAAAAATAATATTTTTAATAATATACCACTTAACAAGAAAATAATAATAATTGGAATACTCACGTTTTTAAATAACTTTTTACATTTAAAACAATACAATTTACTGAAATCAATTACAAACAAATTGATAAACTCAATACAGTAATCGTAAATATAACACAAACAGTTTGAATTATTATGCACAATGACAAGATTTTACTATTTCACTAAACAAATCACTAGCAAAACATTGATCAAAAGTACTAAATTAATACAACAGTGTAACACGTACAATACCGTATTTTAATCCAATCGAAGAAAATATATTTTTTATTAAAACGAAACCTATGCACAATGTTAACTCTGCATACTTGTTTACAAAATATACAACCTCTGGTGGTTGGAATGGATGGGAGAAACGTTTGGTGGAGGTGCTTTCTTTNATATTTTTTATTAAAACGAAACCTATGCACAATGTTAACTCTGCATACTTGTTTACAAAATATACAACCTCTGGTGGTTGGAATGGATGGGAGAAACGTTTGGTGGAGGTGCTTTCTTTTTTTTGTATTTTTGCTTGTAATTTTTGTGTATAAAGTAGTTTAGTAGTTGGTGTCGTTTGGCTTTTGGGTTCTGGCTACATGACTCTGTAATTTTTGAACATTACAACGGGAAATATTTAACTGCTAACCGTAATGTTAACATAAAAATGTACTTACCCTCCGTAGAAATATGATACAATGGTGGAAAGTTTCCGAGACACGATGCAAGACATTCATCCAAGTCTGGATGCAAGCCTAGTCAAGAAGGCGAAGATACAGTCAGCCGAAGAAGTGATAATCCAAGAGCTGGACCTCTTGAATCTCAAGTACCAGTTACTAGTTGACAATTTATACCATAGAATACAACAACTTGCTGTTATTGCGGGGCAAGAGGACCCTTCTTTTGATGTAAGTTCTTTTTGCATAAATTGGATTCAAAGAAGTTGTAATGAAAAATGACTTATTTAAAAATATAATGAATTTTTAAATTACAGCCCGCCTCAGCCAAAGTACCTGCCCCTAGTCCAATTAAAACCTACCGTTTACATATGTTACCTCGTGATTCAACAAGTCCATTGGGGTAAGCAATGTCACTCTATGTATTTTTATTGAATTTGAGTTTAAGGTGTGATAAATATTCACACTTGTTTTGTTTTTGCTAAACAGTGAATTCCTAGAAGGTTACTCGGAAGACCAGACTGATTTCGTTCAGCAAAAGTCATCCGCTGCCATCACGCTCAGCCCAGGTGGCGGTCCCACTCCTATAAAGCGTTCCGTCACCACCTTGAAAAATGGCGACGGTGCGCATCACACCAATGGAAATTCAGAGTCTGAGATTAATGTTACCACTGGCACGAATGGTGCCGGCGGTGCGAGTCTCCGCTTTACTCAAATTCGTTCTGCCAAAAGGATTGAAAAGGTTGAGGAAGGGATCTCAACAGAAACTGCCACACAAGTTCCACTAGTACTAGATCCACTAACCCGGGAGTCACTAACCCTCGCCCAGGCGATTGGGTGTGGACTAATAGACATCAAATCTGGTCAATTTGTCGATCCTAAAACAGGTGAAAGAATGAGTCTGCAACAAGCTGCAGAACTAGGTTATCTTGACGCTGGGATCCTCCACAAACTAATGGGCACTTGCGGGGTGGTGGATCCCCAAACGGGAGCTGAACTAACACTTCTAGACGCTATCAAAATGGGCTATTATGACCTAAGCAGGGGAAATTACATTCATCCTCAAACCGGCGAACCGATCTCGGCCGAGCAAGCTATTAAGCTTGGATTGGGCGTCAGGCAAAAGGTAAGCGTTGTATTCATTATTTCCAACGCTGCTGTTGCGCCTCCCTTCATACAGAAAAAAAGTCCCTAGTTTTTTGTCCTGTTTTTTCTTCTCACTATATACGTATTACACTCTTGACTCATAGGTAGAGTCATTGTCATTTTAGGCAAATCTTCACAGAGAAAAAGCATGACCAATTTATTATGGAAAATTATATATAATCTTTTGCATCCTATTTCAGTTTTTTGTTGCACTATCAACTTTATGTTAAGTATTTTACGGTAAAAAGTATTTTCTCTCACTGTTTTTCTTCTCTCCCTTCCATTTTCTCTTCTTCAGAGTGACACAACTACTTCTTCAGATGTTCCTCCTGCTGTCTTTTCTGCTGCTTCCTCCGTTGATGAGCAACCATCATCATCGACAAAGCCTGCGTCTTCCTTAGCATATCAGCATCCGCAAACTCATTTTTATTTAGAGGTAGAACGCGATCAAATTATTGTAGACGAACCTGAAAAAGCACCCACTCTTGTTAGTTTGATTAAGGCAGGCGCATTAGATCCTAGTACTCTCATACTGACCATTCCTCAATCAGATTCATCACCCGACTCAAAGTCCTCATTACCACTTGATGTTGCATACGAACAAAACCTCGTGTCCGTTCAAGGGCCCGTGAGTAATTTGCCAGGTTGCGCTTTATCTGATTTACTCGATCAACAATTAGTACGAACCAGTACTAGCCCTGCGGACTCCCAAGTTAAAATATACGACCGCTTCTCTGGTCAACTGCTTTCCTTCGACGAGAGCATCAAACGCGGAATTTTGAATCCAGAGTTTACCGAAGTTTTGGATCCATCCTCTGGACACCGGATTAGTATTAGCGAAGCACTGAAGAAAGGATTGGTGGATGAGAAGACTGGACTCTGGAATAATCAAATGCCGGTAGACTCGGCGAGAAAGGAAGGTCTTATCATGAGACCCTTGAGCTTACGAGATTGCTGTGAAGCGGAATTAGTGAAGCGTCCGACGTCAAAGGATGAGCCAGTTCTGATTAAAGACCCCGTCACTGGTAAATCTGCAACAATCACTGAGTGCCTGGTCAACGGTCTCCTGGATGGAGATTCAAAAACCGTTAGTGATAGAAACAAAAGTCAGCTAATTAGTCTGCAAGAAGCCATCTGCAAGGGAGTGGTAACTTTGGAGGGTGCCGTAAAAGATGCTGCTTCTGAAGAAAGTCTTTCACCGGAAGAGGCCAACAACAGGGGAATGTTGGCAAGTGTGAAGAGAACGTCTATTTTCGAAATGCCATCTGTAAAAGACAACAACGCAACAAGCAGGACAATATCTGTAAGTGATGCAATGAATAAACAAGTCTTGGTCCAGACGGATAAAGAAGGTCATGTGAAAGTCCGCGACAGTAATTTCACCGAGATGTCTTTGGATGAAGCTATTGAAAAGGAAACAATTTCACCCCAAGTTGGAGATGCACTGCGGAAAAATAGCGGTTTGTTTGGGGTGGATGGAAAAGAAGAAAATGTTCTGGAGGCAATTGTAAAGAAAGCTATGCTTCCCTCTGGAGAAGTTTACGACGCCACTGTAAAATCCCTTGTTCCAATGGATCATGCCGTTGAAAGTGGATCATTAGACCAGGACAAGGCTAACTTCCTGAAAGGGTTGTACAATATCAATTTAACCACTACAACCGTCACAAGAACTATTCACCAGCCTCTTCCTCCTCTTACCAAAGAGATTACTTCTCAGTATCAAACGATCGCGGTGAAGGACGCTTTGGAGCAAGGGCTCATTAATGAAACTACAGGGATATTTACAAGCCCATTTTCTGGAGAGATGCTGACTATTGAAGAGGCAATCAATAGTGGTCAGTTGACTACTGGAGAAGTTGTAGAAGAAAGACCTCAAACTCCAGGATATAATACTCCAATATTCCCTAAAACACTGGACCTAGATCAGAGTTCTCAGTTGGAACAGGCGGATAACATATTTCCTTCCAGTTTGATTCCACCTTCTACTCCAACCATATTTGTTGAAGGGTTGAACAGAGAATTGCTCCATTTACCGATGGAGGGTTGGGAGTTGGCTGATGTCATTGAAAGAAGGCTGTTTGACCCTGTTCATGGAATGCTCATAATTCCTGGCAGCGATCGACTTGTATCCTTTGAAGAATGTATGCACTTTAAAATTATTGACCCTAATTCAGCTGAAGTAGTTGATCCAGTAGTGACAAGAACGCTGCCGTTAGACAAGGCATTTGAAAAACAAATTTTGGATGGAACAGGACACTATTATTCGGCCACAGAACCTGAAGAAAAAAGCTTAACGATGAAGGAAGCCATTGACAAGTGTCTTATAATTCTCCGGGTGCCAGAGGACGATTTACAAGAATCCACTGAAATGGTACAAGAATCTGGCCCGATTTTCCCCCCAGTTATTAGCAAAACCGAAACCGTTGCAACTCAGAAAACCAAATTTGATGACAGGGACGATAATACGGTAGAACACCCATCCAAAAAGCTGAAAAGCGATTCAGAAAGTGATACGACAACCTTCTATTCTGACAAGGTTGCAGACAAACCAAAAAAGTCTCACGACGCCCCTGATTCTGCATTCAAACCGGAAGTAACTGATTCCACTGAAAGAAATGTGAAAGGAGAGACTGAGAAAAGACTCGAATCGTCTGTGATAGCCAGTAAAGATGTAGCCACTGTAGTTTCGGTTGAATCCCAAGTTTCCGAGCTAGAAGAATCTGTAACAGTTACGACACCATCTAATCAGCAAGTTTCACTTGAAAA
>JAHZMV010001405.1:0-36002 GCA_027743765.1 Coecobrya sp. COE2 | reverse complement strand
TTTTTTTGCTGTGGTAAGAACCGCCAAGAGAAAATATATATGGATGAACAACGAGCATATTGGTTATTATTTTTGGAACTGAAATTAAAATTTGGTTAATTAGAAAATTTCACTGGCACGCGCATAATCGCATCGCAATATTTAAGGTTTGTGATTGTACCATTCCAAAAGGTCGAAAACGAAATAATTGATAATGATTAGCGTGGGTTATATATAGAGTAATTATTTTGAGAATGTATAGTAAGTAGTAGTAGTTATTGTAGTAGTAGTAACTGGCATATTTTTGCAGAGATAATAATTTCCGTGAAATAGTAAATATAGTAATGTTACGATTTTTATTGTTGTTAATATCAAAACAGAAATGTAATAACATATCCATACAATGGAAACAATAATAATAATTAATTTTTACATTACAGTAATAATAATAATAATTACAACCGTTAATATTATCATGTACTTTTTTCTATAAGGTTATATAAACTACTTTCACTCCAAAGTATTCAAAACAAAGCAAATTTTGAAAACTAAGCATTCTACCAGAATCATATAAACCGCAGTCAATTGTAAAAATAAACCAAAGTATTATATCAAACTGTAGAATGATTCTATCAAGGTAACTGCATATAGGTACGTATGTAAATTTCATACTTTCCAGAAAGAAACCGGAAGTGAAATATATGCAGTTTCCTTGTAGGTTAGTAAAATTTGTAAGTGTACCACTAATAAACAGGTAACTGCTAAATTTCTAACAATCAGTAATAATAATTAATTACAAATAATAATTAATAAACGTACCCTACGTTTAATAATACTAAAAATACATTAAAGCGACTTCTGATGTCGCTTTTGTTGAATTGAGAGTAAATTACCAAAACTATTATTCATTTCATAGAAAACTTGCGTTGTTTATAGCTTGTGGATGTTATATGAAAATATATATAAAGATTCAATCTCAATTTTTAAGGTAAATTCATTCAGACTTGTTTCACGTTACTGTTTGGTTGCAAATATTAAATTTATATATACAGTCAGTAGTATGGAGTAGTGGTAGAAAAAAATTATAATGATAGTTATTATTTTTATGTTGATGAGAGTTAAAGTGCAAAAATCCAAATTCTCTTATTGTTAGTTTTTTTCTCAAGTGGAAGAAAGAAAAGTTATTAGAGAGAGGTATTTTTTACGAGAGAGATCATAAGAATATTTTTCTAAATAGTAATAATAATTGCCTTAACAATTTAGTATTTGTTTGAATATTATTAAACAATAGTGAAAGTGGATGGAGAAGAGAGGAAAATGGGCAGAGATTTTTTAACTTGCCTGGAGATGGGCCAACAAGCCCCTCCATAACATCCAGGGTGGCATGACCGAGTTTGATAAGTGAACTTTCTCTTTTGGCACGCTCCACGTCTTCCCTCTGCTTGAGAATCTGTTCCCGTTGTACTTGGTTCTGGTAGAACTCTGCAAAGTTGTTACCGATAATGGGAATGGGGAGGGCGATCACGAGCACACCCAGCACGGCGCACAGACTTCCGATTAGTTGACCTATCAATGTGGTGGGACTGATGTCACCGTAGCCAACTGGAAAATATTTCATGGGGTCAAATTTAAATGGCATGACATTTTTGCATAGACCACCATCATCACTTTTTGTTAAATGAGTCTGTTTTACCTGTGGTCATGGTAATTAGCGCCCACCAAAACGTTACCGGAATACTTTCAAACGCCTCAGCGTTATCTTCAGATTCGGCGAAATATTCCAGCGAGCTAAATATAAGGACACCCAGACCCAGGAACATGACCAGTAGACCTAGTTCCTTGTACGAGTTTGTGACGGTATAGCCCAAACTTTGGAGGCCTCTGGAATGCCGTCCCAATTTAAATATACGGAGGACCCTCATTAACCGAAACACTTGAACAAATTTTCGAAAAGCCCGTCTAAATGCGTCCTCTTCTCCAGTAGTCGGTTTGGCGTCCATTAGAAACGTAGTCAAATAATATGGCATGATAGCCAGCACATCGATGAAATTCAGGGCACCTTGCAAAAACCTCCGTTTACTCGGACAAAATATGAGACGGAGCAGGTACTCAAGTGTAAACCAGGCAATACACACAGATTCGATTTTCGCCAGGTAGATATTATCAATTTGATGAACCTCATCATCGTTCACCTCACCAATTTTGGGGGGATTATTTGCTATATTTTCCTGGCACACAGTGTCCGTCTCATTAACACACTCCCACATTTGCACGGTAGGTAAGGTGTTCACACATAGGGACACGGTGGATATCACAATGAAAAATATTGAAATTGATGCAACGACCTGCAAGATAAAGCAAAAATATTGATGTTATACATCTAACAGGAGGACAGATTTCAACATGAACAAATTATTGCTTGTCGTACGTTCTCGTTCNCACACTCCCACATTTGCACGGTAGGTAAGGTGTTCACACATAGGGACACGGTGGATATCACAATGAAAAATATTGAAATTGATGCAACGACCTGCAAGATAAAGCAAAAATATTGATGTTATACATCTAACAGGAGGACAGATTTCAACATGAACAAATTATTGCTTGTCGTACGTTCTCGTTCCAAACCTACCTTGCCTGCAGGGGAAGAATTTGGCTTTTCCATTGTATCCCATCCAAACTTTTGAATTTTGGCGAAGGGCCCATCTCCGAAATCATCATCGTCCATCTGGAACCGTTAAAAACGTTACCGGAACCGTTAAAAACAGTTTTCAATGCAATTCAAAACAAAATCTCAGAACAAAAATTTATAATTACATAAAAATTACATTTAAATGTGAAAAACTACCAAAAGAGCTACAGCTATCACGCAAGTAGTTTTCTAGTAGTTTCAAATTATTTAACATAACCAAAGTACAATGAGAATGCATTCAATATTCTACCTGATCAATCATATCCCCTTCCTTTTTAATCTCGTCGTAGACAACTTCTTGCTTGTCGTTGAATCTCCTTTGACAGCAGAACTCTAGCAGATTAGCGTCAATGCCCCAATTTACCAAAGTACAGTGAGAATGCATTCAATATTCTACCTGATCAATCATATCCCCTTCCTTTTTAATCTCGTCGTAGACAACTTCTTGCTTGTCGTTGAATCTCCTTTGACAGCAGAACTCTAGCAGATTGGCGTCAATGCCCCAGTATTCTAAATCCTCCGAGAAAGCGAGTACACTCACCTCTCTAACCAAATGGAGGTGCCCGGTTCGGTAAAAATTTAGAATTGAGCTAAAGCTGAGGGGATGCCTGTCGAAGTAAAACTCATTGTCTACCAGGCTATAATCATCACACAGCTCGAGTAAGGACTCGTGATGATTGCACTTTCTCAACAGGCCCAGTCGAGAGTGCGGGATTCTTTCCAGGGTCTTCCAAAGCACTTCGTGTCTTTCCCCTCCCACATTAAGGGTGACCCTTTTGTGTGATCTTTTTACCTTCTCAATCAGGAAACTATCTGGTGGATCCATGAAGCGGCATCCCCCGCACATTTCAAGGATATCTTCCATTCTGAATTATTTAGGTGGTCAAGTTTGGTCGAAGAAACACCTACAAAAAGTGAAATACAACAGCATATAACTCCACTAAATCCAACATAAAAATATTTTTTTGTCAAAAAATGCTATTCCCAACAGTTTTATTTCTTACTTGTCTGTTGAGCACGTTTACTTTCTCCGTAAACCGGTATCAGAATACCCCATCTTCCATTTTCCTGTCCTCTCTCTGTAATTTCTTTATGATGATGTGATTTCGGGGTATTCACTTCTGAAAACAGATAACTCCAATCATGTCGCAGGACAAAAAGCAATTTTATTTTTTAAACAGCCCAGGGACGTGTGAGAGTGCGGTGGAAGACACAGAGAAAAACAGAGGCGAACACTTTAGCAATTTTTAATCTTTTAGCTTCCGCCCTAAATTACTATCCTGAGGGTACACACCAGTACCAGCACTTATTATTGCAGTGCAAACACTACGACCTGTTGTAATGGTACTTGTACTAGTAAAGAATAGCATCATGACACTATTCTCCTTTCTCAATTCATTCTGTCAGTCAACTGGCTCACTTACTTGTATTATTCCACTTGAGTGGCTGCTGGAGAAAGTTGATGGTTCTCTTTTTTTCTCTTCTCTTTTTATTCGCACTACTTACTTGTCCAATTCCTCTTCTCTCTGTCTAGAGTAGTTGCTGCTGCTGCTGCTGGTGTAGTAGCATTAGAGGCGATCACTACTAACATGTCTTTTTGTTGCACCACAACCAACATAATAGGCACTGCTACTACTACCACCACCACCACCAGCGTCTTTTTTTTCTCTTTCTCTACTTTTGGTAGCAAGGAACTTTTGTCCAGGAGCAGATATAAAGTACCGCTTTTTCAAATGGGAATTAGAGAACGTGCATGGGAATGAATGGGCTTGTGTGCAAGGCACAAGAGCAGAGTAAAAACTGGGGCGGCAGCTCTTGTCGTCGGATTGCTGGAGTGCTGCTCTGGAGTTTTTGCTTTCTCTCTCTCTCTCGCTCGCTCTGGAAAACGAACAGCAATTTCGTGCTGTTGAGATTCAAAAAGGGGCACATAACATCCGCACGGATCAGGTTATAAAAAGGCACAACGAGGCATAGAGTGTGGTGAAAGTAAAAGTGTTATTGTGTGTGTGTGTTTTCTAGTAATGCGTACATATTATATGAGAAGCATAATCTACTCTCTCTCTCTCTCTCTCTCTCTCTCTCTGCCTTTTTGCTGGTGGAGAAGGGAAAATAGAGAGAGAGGAAAGTACCCGACAAGTAAAAACAGAGATGCCGATGCGATATGAAAAGGAGCTCCTCTCTTCCGCCTGCTGATATTATATGCTGCTGTTGCCTCTGCGTGTTTTTCTTGCCTTCCTTTTTTCAGTTGAATCACCCATTCAACCAGTACGTGTTTTTCCTTGCTCTCCTTCTACTAAAAAGAGCTGCGGCTTATGTTTATGTTTTGTGTTGGATATGACTTTACTGCGGTTACTTTTTAGTAGGATTCCTTTCATTTCTCTCTCTCCTCAAGTAAAAGTAGCAACAACAAAAGTCAAAAGTAGCAGCAAGCAGCATAGTATTATGTGAAATCCGATGGCTATAATGGAGCGCTGTCGTCAGAGAGTCCCCCTAAAAAGGTAAATCCGCTGCGAGGTTAATGCGAGAAAATCGAAACATGGAAATTGCCGATTTAGCAGAACGAGCTTAATGTTTGTAGGTACCTATTATATATAGCTATGCTTATAGTTCAACAATTAATGTCGAGCAAACTGGGAAATATTTTTTGAGGATGGAATAGTTTATGTCCAAAAAAAGTTGCCGTGTCAACTGCAGTCATCATGGATGGATAAGCGCATGGAAGCATGTTGTATTATGCTTATCAATAAAATGTTTTGTGACGGGTGAGAGATTAGAAATAAAAATAAAAATCCGTACCGTATTGAAAAATAGTTTTTTGAGAGCGTTTTATTAAACTGCAAGAGTAAATTATTTTCTCTCTCTGGAACTGTCTAGGAATTGGCACCTCCAACCTTACAGCAATTGGCATTATGGCAACATACGATACGGAAAATATATATGCAAAATACATTAACATAAATTATTATGACTCCAGTAGTATTCACGCTGGGAAAGTTTAGACTGTGAATAGGTTAAGATAAATGATCGGGCTTTTGTTTAACTGTACAAGTTGTATGCATTTATTATGTTGTGGTAGTAGTAGTTTTGCAGCTTCCCCCTTTTCATTCCATAATTTGCTACTTCGCTCTACTGAATTTTGTCATAGTCAGTAAACGAGTGAGGGAGAGAGAGGTGTAAAGAAGAGGACTACTTGTAGTGGTAGTTGTAGTCAAGCTCTAAAATCCGAAACTCAATCTCGAGCAAAAATCCAGAGAGAAAGTGGTGGTGTGTGTGCACACGTTTATGTGTGTGCATAAGGGAAAAACTGTATACGATTTGCGATGAGAAACAGAGAGAGAGAGAGAAAACGGAACTCTTTTGCTTCATCTTACTTCACTCCTCTGTGTGTAGTAATATTTTCGGTATGGTTTTCCTACCACCATTACTTACTGTGTGCTCCAAACATCACGCTATATAGAATATTGCCATGTTGGTGTTGCATGAGTAAAGCTGCAATGCAGATAAAATAATGTCTTCATTTTTTCCCTGCTCCATCTCTTCCTTTCTGCTTCCTGTGAATGTAAACGTCTGCTGGTTGTATGCTGGTGGTGCTGCTCCTGCCGCTTCTTGCGATATCCACCTTTTCCATTCAATCCAACAAAAAATATGTTTACCTATGTATGTAATCAAATCATGTGAATAAAAATGACAACAACAGGAAATGAAAGAGGAATGGAGAAGAAAGGAAGGCCATAAAATATTGCAGATTGTTTGGTTGCGAGGAAAAGGCAAGTGAGATTTATTTCTGGAAGTACAACAGCGAGAGAAAGGTAACGACACGGTCTATTGTGTTGTTGTGTCAGGAATATGAAAAAAAAAAGATTGAGCGCGGAGGTGGAGGAGAGTCCTTGATTCAATTAGATTTTATGGCTGAGTGAAGAAACTGAATAGTTATATAGGTAGCGAAGCGACAGCAGAGAGAGAGACTGTGGAATGAGGGAAATAATATAAGTTGTTCTAGTGTAATAAGTGTAGAAGAAACATTGGATATTATTTGTCGTGTGCAAGTGGCAGGCTATAGAAAATTATTTTGTCACGGTAAGATGCACCGCAGAGTTTCCATTGTGTAGTAGTTAGCAACCCTATTATATTCACTTTTGGGCTTCCGGTTGAATTACATTTCGAGACTTTTGAATGAATGGGGTAACGCGAGATGACAATAAGAAGGTGACACTTTTCTCCTTTTCCCCTTTTTCTTCCGTAAAAGTGGAATGGACTCGGGAATGCCAAAACGCAGTAGATATGTAGGGAAGGGAGCAACGTACATGTTCGTCCTTCGTTCTTGTCAGCTAGCTTGTTTTAAGGGTTAAAATCCCTCTGTTTGTCGTCGGGGAAAAAAGTTGGCAGCACGGTTTTTAACTAATTCACAACATGGAATGTCTCCAACAAAATACAATTTTTCGCCAAAATAATGCTACTGTCATGATGATGCGATGCGATACGCTGATATAAAAGAAGCCAAACCAAAAAGAGAGAGCCACTTAGCCAAACACATTTTAACTTTATTTGAAAGTGGGCAATAGGCAATGGAAAGAGAAAGGGCACACACACACAATACAAAATTGTCTTTGTCGTTATCGTTGCCGTGGTGTATTTCGATTACTTTGTGATGATCATCATCACATTACAATGTGCCATATCGTTATTTTCCCATTTTCTATTCACATTCCTTGCTATTAACTTTTTCCCTTCCTCTATTTTTTATCCATCCATATAGCTTCACTCTTCCAGCTCATTGCACGGCTACATCTCTCTGCGTGAGTTGTAGTATTTTTTGCGTTGTGATACAATACCACTCAATGGAGAGGATACTATAACCATCTATTTTAAACATGTTTCGAAGAAGAAAAAACACCATTTCCCGGGGAGTAGAATAGTGCGGATTCAATTCAACGTAAGTAAATGGCTACCACAACATTTTGTTTTACATTTTCAACTGGAACCACGACTCCACTCTGTGTGTCCTGTTAGAAGAAGAGAGTTGTGTAATTTCATTTCTTTTTTTGGCAGTGTGCAACGTATATTTCCGTTTCAATAAATATGATAATATGAAATGGCGAAAAGCGACGGGGAACCCATATATATGTTGTTGTATAGGTAATATATGAAAAAAAGGGATGAAATCAGTTAGCAGGGCAGAGGGGACGAAAACTTAACCTATCTGCAAAGGACGTCATCATCCAGAAGAGTAGACGTCAACAGATAACATTTTTTTATCCCTTCCAAAAAGGCGATCCTTTTCCGCTGAACTGAACATGATGACATTGTGATGATAAAAAAATAAACAACGGTCAATTCAACGAGAACCCTTTTTGTTTTTTTTCTTCTCTGTCGATATTGTACCACCACTACTTTTTTATTGTTTATTCCATTCCAAAGTTTCAATAGTTGAATTATTTATTTTTTTGGTTGGCTTTATTCACATTTTACTAAGCTGATAATTAACCCAGAGATTATTGAATTTTTTGTGTGTATATATTTACATGATGGTTTTAATTAAGATAATAATATATATTTTGATACATAAACGTATAATATAGGGATGATTTTTAAGGCTCGCTCGCTATATAATTATTTATAGTCATTTATTTATAGCTTGTATAGTACTTGGCTTTTACTCTACTAGTCTAGGTCTAGGTATATATGACACAATTACAAAAATTTCTCAGGGGTATATATGGGGTATTCCAACACACTATACTAATAGCTAATGTTACAGTTATAATATGTAAGTTATACATACTTGGTAGTAATGAATGGGTAAATATGTATAATTATTACGTATGTAAAGTTAAAGGTGTCAGTGGTTGGTTTTGTTGTGGCTGTCGGCTCTGTCATTTTATGGTCAGGTTCACTTTTAAATAGGCTATATAAGTAGACTTTCCTCTGTGTATGGAATCTCTGGAAGTAAAATGTCTTTTTGTCGTCAGTTCTAAGAAAGAGTATACAGGTCAACTTTTTTTTTACACAATCTCAAATTAGGCAATGAGTGATAATAAATATGATGAGATGAGAGTTTGCTAATTTATTGTGAAACCTTTTTTGAGCGAATTGTAAAATGTCGAAATCTACCTAACTTCTTATTTAAAAAATTCTCTACCTAACTCTCTAACTCTACCGATAAAAGTCGACCATTGAAATTTATTTTCAATGGAAACTTGGAAATAACAATATGTGTACTTTTATTATTGAGTCTAACCACAGAATTTCCAGTTTGAGGGTGAAAACCGGAAAAGAGAAAGTGGGAAAATATAGAACCTTTCACCTGGATTGTTTTAGGAAAAACTTGGAATCCCTGTCCCACTCTCAGAGATATAAGCCCAGAAACCACGTATTTTTAGGGTAGGAAAAGGGCTAACTTTACTTTTTTTCTGAAAGTACACCCAGCTTCCAGAAAAATGCCTTATGCAGAGCTATTACAATTTCTAGCTACTTTATATATAGCTCTCAAACAATCGAATTCCGTTATACTTAAATAGAAAGTTTGTATAGGTAAAGGTAAATAGGTTTTAAGGATTTAGGTTTTAGTGGAAGATTAAAGGCAGTCATTCATCTGAATATAATTATTAGTCATTATAATTTTATTATCTCAACACTGGCTATATTGATATTTCTTTATGTTTATAATGCCTTTTCTTGAAAAATACTGTTAAAAGCTTAAAATGTACAGCGTTTGTCGTCATAAACCCGTTCACGGTCTCTTCTCTACCTTACCCAAAGTTTATCTTAAAATGTCAATTCTTTGAATTTCCTCCCGTCAGACGGAGTTACATGCTGCACTACAAAGAGAGTGTGCCAGGCACTGTATACAGGACACATTAAAGATTATAATTTACAATGCACGCTGCAGTTGCTCGTCATACGTCGTAAATTGTTCAACAATTAACCTTAACAAAGAATCATTATTATATACAAGTCATTTTAGTATGGGAGCGTCGAAAAGTATGGAATGTCTCTAGAGTCAAGGTCTAACGCTTTGTTATGGACAAAGGGAAAATGGTTCAGTATTACCAGTCCGAACCCTGTGTATTAATTGTCAGATAGGGGATAACGATTAATTTTCAGAAAGGGATGCTACAATCTAAAATGATACTCTATGCACAACATGTACGAAATATAAAGCAGAATGAAAGAGAAAACAAAAAAATATGGCGTCCGTTTTGTCGAATGAAATATGAGTTGGATGGTTTTTGTTGATGTCATAAAAAAAGCAGAGAGAACTGATAATTCCAGTTAACTAAATTATATAGATGTAGAACAAAAGGTAAAATGCAATTGAAGAAATTTATGATAAAAAAGGTTTATATACAAGCCCTCTGGGGTGCTGTTAAAGTGGGAATGGATTTTTGCTTTGTTTCCCAGTCTCGTCGGTCGCATTGTCGCATATGTAATTTTACCTATACATGTGTAGGTTGTATGTAGGTTATGTTCTTGTGTATTTACTATATATAAAAGTCTACCAAGGGCATGTGAAGTTAATCATGATGAGAATCCTAGTCTATTTAACTGTTTAATTTACAATGTTATATATTATGTATATTGTTAAAAAGGTGAGCTTTTCGTTACAGGTTCGTGGTTATTATTTTTATGTAGATATGTAGAACTGGTTAATAATACAGATTTATTGTTTCGTTAAAGGCGTTAATTCAAATGTTAACGCACAGGAATTTATTTTGTTATCGTTTAATGTATTTTGAAGATGTTATATGGTAGTATTTTTCAAACAGTGTACTTCTAATTTATTAGTATAGTGTGCTATATGTAATTATTGAAATCTGTTTGAAAATACACGGGAAACACTTTATTACTGAGGGAGGAAGTCATAATTTCCAAGAATATTTGGCACACAACTCCATAACTTGTTATTGCTTCATAACTTGTACTAAAAAGAACACAAAAAATTATTATGTGTAGCCAATATATTTTTGGACATTATGCATCCCTTCAGATTTTAGATGGTGGTGGTATGGTATATGGAGTTCAGAAAGTGAAAACTTTTTTCTTATCTTTTGGAAAAATCTCCACTTTTGATACTTGAAACAAAAAAGCTTCCTAAAACTATTTCCGCACTTCCCTCGCTCTCAATATGTATGTCGTTAGGTGAAAGTGTGTGAAAGTAAAACAAGTCGGCGCAGTGACTACATATAATATACCTACTTACCTACATAACAACAAGGACAACAAAGAGAAGAAAGCACGAATAATAATTTTGCTAGAGAGAGATAGATAGGTTATGAGAGAAAGTGTCACAAGAATAATATAATATTACACAATGAAGCAATAAAAGTATACATTATATTCTAAAGAATACGGCAACAAACGACACAGATTTACACGGAAACACAGAGCAGCAGACAAGAGAACAGCAGGCGCGTCATGTCAAGTCATTTTGTTTTTTGGGGGTATGGTCATGGAACTTTTCTTTGGGTGGCGCTGCAAACACAATAATGAATAGAATTGATTAGCACAGAGAAACACACATAATAATATAATATATAATTATCATATAGACACATTAATATATCACATCAATTTATATAAATATAATAATATAATGCATTATATAATAATATGCAGCCAGAGACAGATATTGGGGCATTGTAATAATTAATATTTTTAACGTGTTACAGAAAAAAATGGGCAAAACAAAACAAGTCTGAAAAAATTATGGAAGCTTTCATATAAGCTTGTTCACCGTTAAATTATAGAGTATTAATTTTCCGTCTAATGGCTAAAAAATTTGTTAAGTTTTTGTAGTAAAAAACGCTCATAATGTATTTCTAAATACTCAAAAGGGTAAACTATATATGGATAGACAGGTGGCAAGCTAGAATCAGTATTTTAATAGGGAAGAGAGAAGAAAGTAATATAAAAAAAGTAGTATATTTTTTTGCTACAAGGTATACTAACCAGTTAAGTAGTTAAGATAACCAGTGGTAGTAGTAGTGGTAGTAGTAGTAGTGGTAGCGGTAGTAGTAGCAGTAGTAGTAGTGGAGGCTTTTCTTGAAGAAATCTCGACCTTTATTTTCTCTACTCGGTTTATATGACAAAAAAATACTCTAAGCTATTGCCAAGTTAAGAATACACACGCTCGTTTTCCTACTTAATAAACTTAACCGTAATGATTTAGTTGAGTTAATTTCAATCTAGATTAATAGTCTACTATTCAGGATGATGTGGGGAAATTTGATGCAACGTAGAATACAGTTTTGGGGAAAACATAAAATATGTACACAGTTTATATCTGATTTTATATGGCACATTTTAATTTTGTGGGAGAGCCTGCTAATCACCAACTATAATTATTAGCTGTGCATGTGTTTGTGAGATCATGAGGGAGATAAATATTTATTATGTAATAATGTAGGTACTTTTTGTTGAAGAGTAGACCGAGAGAATACACAGGCAGATTAGTAGGATGGACGAAATTCTTCAAAGTGAGTTAAGGTGAAGCCTTTAATGGCCTTCGATAAAGATAGATAGGGGATTTATGTATTTATTGCGGATTCCAATCTGGTTTTCATGTCAAAAGGCAACTAGTAAAATGGAATGCATTATTGCGAACCTCTTCTGATAACTTTTTTTATTACTATTATATATTTTTGCTGCTGTAATCCCTTCCAAAAAAACGCGCCCTTCTTCTTCTTGGAATACCGGTATTTGCATTCGATTTTCATATTATTCCGATAAAAATTCTTGGGTAAAGTACTATCATCAGTCTATCCAAATATTGGCACAATCTCAACCCAAATTGATGGCCATATAATCTTTATTACCTATTAAAAAAGTAAGTTGTGAAGGAAATGATAATGTCCTGTGATGTTTTTTTTTGTACTCAATGAGCTGATTTGAAAGTGAGAAGAGAGATTTTCAGAACATTGTGCGGTTTTCGCACGAAAATTTCCATCAAAGTCAATACGTTTATTGTGTGTCTGACTATCATCAGCATAAACGAAATTATCTTCTCTTTCATTCGAAAAAAACAACTTTCTTACTTGTCTATTATCTGTAGAGTTTAATTTTTCCTCAATTAAAAGGATAATATGTGTAATGCCTATAGACTTATATTAACTTTACATGTTTTTTCGCTTGTCTTTTCAAGTGCCAAAAAATTTCCTTACCAGTAGTGTAGTGGTAAGTTATACCACCTACAACAATATAGGTAATTAAACGTATCATGTATGTATTTTAATGTGAGCCAAAAGTGGAAGAACCGTATATTATATGAGTTTTTGATAAAATATTTTTAAGGACTTGTGCGAGATTTTTTCATATATGATAAGTATATGTACATAGTTAAGTGAGTGTGGTAACTCCTATAAAATAGTTAAGTATAGTAGTTTATATAGTTAGTCTAAATTAACGAAATGAACATTATGTCCATTCCTTCTGGACTTAAATGTGTCACCAGCGGAGGGATGGTTGTTGTTGTTATTTGTGTTGCCATTAAACCTGAACACATTATCTATACTTTCATCATCATCGTCTACATCAAAATGGCGATGTGAATGGGACGTGGCCTTTGCTGAAGGAGGAGGGAAGTACCCTGCGAGTTAATAGATTAAGTAAAAAAAGGGAAATTGTCAATTGTCAGTTCAAAAAAGTTCCTTAATCGTTAGGGTGGTGTGGGTCTCTTACTGTTGCTTGCTTTTTTTGTTAGTTAGTTTTTTTTGAAGATGCAGAGAAAACTAGAGAAAAAATATATGCATAATATGACTGAATAATAAATATTAGTATTCATGCAACTTACTTGTGTGTGTATACAGATGTGTGTGGTTATATATATTATCAAAAAGCGAAGAGAAGAAGAGAGAAAGATGCGAATATTTTATGAATTTGGAGAAAAAAATTTACATACGAACGTAACCTGGTATTGATCCATGCAGTATATAAAAAACCAATCATGCCGTAATTATTATTGTTGATTAAATTAATTAAATTTATCAATCATTTTAAGCAACTGTTTCAAATCAACAGGCATCCAGCAAGTACTGCTTCAGCTGTGTGTACACACAGTACTTACTCAACTGTAATTATGACTAAATTCCAAACAAAACTACATTACATTTACATACGTTGGTATTAATGGTTACTTTTTTATTATTTTGTTCATGAAATACTGAATGAAATTAAACAGAAGAAATTAGGGTATAAACATATTATTATAATTTTTGTTTTTGACAAAAGTGTTATACTCATGATCATGTTATGGTTTTCAGAGTCAGTAATTAAAAATAATTTAATGCAGAGCTTATAACTTGTTATATGAAAATCTATGGGGCATCCAGAGATTAAGGTATATAGTAATAAAAATATACAAGATTTCTTCAAAGAAACTATATAAAATCAGTCGAAACCAGGGTCTCATCATTTTTTTATTCTCTTGATGAGATATGAGAGGCTGATGCGCTTGGGGCACGTACAATGAATTTTATTTCTCGGCTCTCACGAGATTAACAAATTTGAGATAAGAACTGTTAACCTGGAAGAGGCAAACAAATCCTCAAAATTGGCAATCTTCTCAGACCTTGGAGTAAAATTTGAAGGTGTGTGTGTGCAATAAAGTTTTTTTCACCTGTGGCGAGTTTATGTAATTCTTCAATTTTGACTGATTTGAGCATTGCGTGTGCCTAGTTTGGTGCACTGCAGCACAGTTTTTTTTCATAAAAAAATAGAATCACGTCACGTGACTTGAATAAATTTTGTTTAGTTGAAAGACCCTGGTTATATAAAGCTTGTTATAGTTTATTTGAAGTTTGTCTTGAATTTAAAATTAATTTTTTCTTGTAAAAATAAATAATCAGTCTACTCCATTCTTATACGCTATATAAATCACTCTCCAATTAATAATACTGAAAACGTTACAAGTGTTAATTTTAAAGTGTCTACACTCAAACCTTATTAGTGATTAATAATAATTAAACAAACTTATATAAAAAGGGATAACATTACTTTTCTTTGCTTATTCACAGGATTTTTTGTCGTTGTTTCACATTTTGATTGGAACGACGCAGTCTAAAAAAGTCTTTTTTGGAAGACATGTTTTTTGCAATTTTTAAAGATAAATTGCATTATAACAGTGTATGCACATTAAAACAAACTTTCACTTAAAAATCCTTTCTCTGGCCTTTTGGAAAGTGCCAAATTTATCTAAATGTCTGCCATATACTGACTTGCCATTGTTGTTTATGCAGAGCAGAGTAAAATAAAAGAGAATATTATGACTCATATTTGCATTTTCAAGTGCCGATATATGAAACCTGTTCTCTGAAGGTGCTTTCTCTATAAATGAATTATAGCAAATAAAGTTTGTTCCTTATTTCCTTATCCCAGTCAAAGAAATGGATAGATATTTTGGTTGCAGAGCTAAAATCACTAACAAATAGTATTACTACACCGCTAATTGTCTCTACAACTCTTTATATAATTAGTACAAAAGTAAGTGTGTGAGAGATAGAGAGAGAGAGAATATCAAAAGTTGAGCAAAATTAGTTTTTGGTATCAAAAGTAATAATCAACTCAAGTCAGTTATATATTATATACTCTATATATTATGGCAGTCCATTATATTATTGCTTTCCAAAAAGTACATTACATAAGAATAATATATTAATTAAGATATTACAAAGAGTTATTAGTAAACGTTACAGTTAAAAAATAACGGAATAGAAAATGTAATAAAAAATTACATACGGATCTTCTCTATATAAGAATATAATTCATCTACTTGTCCGAAAGACCAAAATGAAAGAAATGATGATACTGCTAGTAGTAGTTGAGTAGTAGAAATAGTGGTAGTAGTAGTAGTAGTTGTGAGTATTAATTGAATTACAGTGTAATAATAGTATTATTATTATTATTATGATGGCAAAGTAGTAGTAGAAGTAGAAGAAGTAGTAGTGGTAGTAGTTAGAAACAAGTTTAGTAGTACTGGTGGTAATGCTAATAGAAGTAAGAGGGGAGCAAGAAGAAGAGTGAGCATGAGATTTAGGGAACTTGCCTCTTGTCGTGTCTACGCTATCATCCTCCTTATTAATAGGAAACCGGTCAGTACTATGGTACTTTGAGCTTTCTCTTTTGGCACGCTCCAGCTCCTCTCGTCGTTTGAGCATCCCTTCCCGTTTCACCTGATTCTGGTAGAACTCGGCAAAGTTGTTTCCGATGATGGGAATGGGCAGGGCAATTACCAGCACACCGCAAACGGCACACATACTACCAATTATCTGTCCTATTGCCGTTATCGGGCTAACGTCACCGTAGCCAACTGTAAATCATTGAAAAATGAGGTGTCATGAAAGAAAGCAGGAAAGAGAGAAAGCGGATTAAACGCACTCACACGGCTTGTTGTGAGCTTTCTCGCAGCAGGGTGAAATGCATTAGGGAAAAAAGGAAAAAGGATGATGAATTATTGTACTTACCAGTGGTCATTGTAATGAGAGCCCACCAGAATGTGTGCGGGATGCTCTCGAACTGGGTCGGATTATCTTCCCCTTCAGCGAAAAACTCGAGGGAGCTGAAGATTAGGACACAGATGGAGAGAAACATGACGAGGAGGCCGAGTTCTTTGTAGGAATTTGTGACAGTGTATCCCAAACTCTGGAGACCCCTGGAGTGACGTCCCAGCTTGAATATACGAAGCACTCTCATGAGCCGAAACACTTGAACAAATTTTCGAAATGCTTTGCGGAAGGCGTCCTCCTCCCCCACGGTGGGTTTGGCGTCCATGATGAAGTTAGTCAAGTAGTAAGGCATGATTGCCAGTACGTCGATAAAGTTGAGAGGACCTTGCAAAAACTTTTTCTTGCTGGGGCTAAAGAGAAAGCGGAGGAGGTACTCTAGTGTAAACCAAGCAATGCAAATGGATTCGATCTTTGACAAGTAGACATTGTCAACTTGGTGAACGTCATCCGGAACTTCACTCATGAGAGGGGGATTTTCCTCTAGATTGGCACTGCACTTTGTGTCTGTCTCATTGATACACTCCCACATTTGCATGGAGGGCAGGGTGTTTACACAAAGGGACACGGTGGATATCACAATGAAGAATATTGAGATTGAGGCAACAATCTGGAACACAAGTGTAGAGAATGGGCCAAAAATTAAAAGCAAAGCTTAATAACTTAATTTTTACGCGAAAGAAAGCAAATTATGCCTAAAAAATTTACAATACAATAGACTAAAAAAGTGGTGCCGAATAGAAAGATAAAAAGTCTGCAAACTTACACGAGCAGGAATAGAACTGGTTGGTTTTTCCATTGTGTCCCACCCATATTTATTAATTTTGGCCATAGGTCCTGACCCAAAGTCCTCATCCTGAAATCGAAATTTATTTTAATAGCATCATGATCCTCGTGCTTTATTATATTGCATGCAACTCTTTGCATAGTCTACAAAAGACTTCAAAAATTGAAGTATGAGTAAAAGCGGAAAGTATGAGTTCGATACAGCAGTTTGCAGTCACATTATGTCCAAATGGAATGATAATGAATTGTAACATTTACATTATATATTAAATTACCCATAAGGAGCAAATATTTTTATCTTTTTAATTTATGCGATAACAGTGACTTGGACATGTAAACAATATACCTATCTAAATTGAATAAAGTTACTGTCTCTCTGTCACTGACTACAAATGACAAATATCAAATACATACCTCTAACTGGGTTAGTGCCTCCCGGTTCTCACGCTTCAATTTGTCCAGCAGGTAAGGTTCCGGTTTTTGATTCTTTTTAATGATTGGGAACGATTATTCGTATTAATAATTTTTAGGACTTTTTTCTTACATTTTTATTGCCATTATCCCTACCTATGTGACTAAGATTTATACTATTCGATTGATCAGTAATACTCACCATCCACCGGCACCCGCCGGACATTTCCTCCATCACGAAATTTTGCTCGTCCATCACAGGCTCGGGATCCATTCTGTTGACAGGAGAGTAGCGCGGTGACTTGGGTTCCTGTTCCAAGAAGAAAAAAAATATACGGAGAAAGTAATCAACTGAAACAAAATGTTCTAAAAAAAATTTGCGTTGCAGCAGTTTGATATTCAGGGTTTTTCTATCACGTCTTATAGATAACCTGAAACCTATTCTTCCTCCACTAAACGCACCATGAAATTGCAGACTGGCAGAACGGATAGACACCATCCTAAACAATTATTTCCTCGGCCGTCCCTCGCCTTTGTTACATTTCCCATCACATCCATCCTTGGCAGTGAGTAAAGTAATTATAACTCAATCTATCTATCAGTCTACTTCAATCCGAATAATGGATGAACACAATGCTTAAGTATCCTTGTAATAACTGGAGTAACTATTTGTTGGATTGATGCTGTCCTCGCTTTCTCCTATCAATTTTTCTCCACTCTGTCTAGCTACTAACACGGACCTCATCAAGAAAACCCAACTTTCACCAACAAAGCCCTCTAGCCTGCTGACAATGCACATAATTGCCACAAAAAATGCTGACCACTATGACCACCACTTCAGGTGAATACAATGACGATTTTTTCTGCAGCATTGCTGGTGTTACATGTCCGCATTGATTAACACTTTTACTGACAGGACCTACATATATGTATTTATTGTGGTTTGACCCAACTATCAAATTATTTTGGCTGACCAGAGAAACCGAATAAGCATATAATGCATTGCAATATATTATGCTCTAATGAGCCAGTCAAAATGCGCTACCAATATTTATTTATATCAATACACAAAATATACTGTGGTTAAGGTACCTGTGTCGTCGTTAAGAAAAATCCTTTTGTTTGCGGTTGATGTATAACCCGTTATTTTCTTACACACACAAACACGGTTATGGCGAAAACTCTGCAGATTTTCTCCTTTTCCGTCGATTTTTTCTGCAGCATTGCTGGTGTTACATGTCCGCATTGATTAACACTTTTACTGACAGGACCTACATATATGTATTTATTGTGGTTTGACCCAAGTATCAAATTATTTTGGCTGACCAGAGAAATCGAATAAGCATATAATGCAATGCAATATATTATGCTCTAATGAGCCAGTCAAAATGCGCTACCGATATTTATTTATATCAATACACAAAATATACTGTGGTTAAGGTACCTGTGTCGTCGTTAAGAAAAAATCCTTTTCTTTGCGGTTGATGTATAACCCGTTATTTTCTTACACACACAAACACGGTTATGGCGAAAACTCTGCAGATTTTCTCCTTTTCCGTTTCTTTTAATCTTTTACGATCGACACGACTTCATTTTCTTGGTGAAAATGAGAAAATCAAGGTTTTCCTCAAGAAACCCTTGTTGTTGTAGATTTTATTGATATTGCCAGGCAGACCACACCACACAACTACTTTTCGATGATCATTTGTGTTGATGATGATAGCAGTACTGAAATCCAAATATTACTTTCACCGATAACAAAAAACAATATGATGGTCAACTTTAGTTTTTTTCTCTTGTTTTCTTTCTTTCTCCATTAAAAGGAAAGCAGTCCAGAAAAACTGAAGGCTACTGGCTTTACAACTGTGATCACCTGCACAAACTAACTGCTCTGGGCTTGGATGTAAAAAACATGCGAAGGGATTGACAATCAGAAACACGAGTGCTTTCCCCGTTTATTCTACTTATGACATTATAGTAGTTTGTTTTTCAGGAAACAAGTGAGCACATCAGAAAGAAAGACGAAGAGCAGAAAAAAATGCTAGACGTGACCACCAATAGTCCACACAGCCGGTGCATACTTCACAGGAAGGAAAGAGGCTTCTACTTTCACCCAATTTTAAGTACCGGATGGGGTACAGTGCACAAAAAAGTCTTGTTCCTTTCTGTCTGTCAGTCTTTGTCTGTCTTAGTGGCAAAATGCCAAGATAATTAAATTAATTCATTTGTCGGCATTAGTCACTTTTCATTTTCTTCTTTGAGCTTTCTTTTTATATTAGCCTAGACATAATTTTTTGCTAGTTTTTTTTTGCACCACTGTCGCCACTTTCGTCGGTACTTTGATGCAACCGGTTTTTGCTCATCATTATTTCATGCCGTCACAGATGTCTTTTCCAGAATGCAACATAACTTATGTATGTCTGGAAAAGGTGGTACGTTGTTGTGTGTGCAGTGTGTGTTTGTGTCATGATTGTATAATATATTGTGTTACCGTCCTAGTAGATTTTTATCAAAGAAGGTATGCATTCATGGTGGCCCGGTAATATTTAGCAGGCATGTCATGTTCTGATTTTCACTTTTTCCTTCCTTCCTGCCTTTTCTCTCTTCCGTTGGATTTTCGAAAGCTCATGTAAGCTCATGTGGGATTATGGGAATAAAGAGAGAGAGAGAGAGAAAAGAGCTGATGTACTTATTTAGAATTGGTGGAGAGTTTGCAAAGTACATAACAAACAACTATAACAGCAGCAGCAGTCATAGCACTTTGCTTATTATATAGGTTGGTCGTTTTCTAGAGAAATGATACATTTCTTTCTTGTCTTCACAAACACAATAGGATCTTTTACTCTCCACTTCCTTTCCCTTTTTGTTCTCCAGTTGTGTTTATTTTATAGTGCGGGAATAATACATACACAAGAAGAAAATAAACAAAGGCATTTTTGTGCTTGAAGAATATAATACAAAGGAATGTAATATGAAATGTTTGTTATGAAAGAAAGATGGATGGAATGGGAGCTGCATTGCAGATAAAATCTGTTCAATCGTTCCTTCACATTTCCTTGGTTATCATCACTGACAAAAAGTTAATCATAATCCTGACTGCTCACCTGATTTTAGTGAGAAAAGTCTACATTAATTATGAAAGATGTATGTCCCATTCATGAAAGAGATAAAAGGCTACATGTTATATTCAGCAGGGGTTTTCGAGCAGTCAATGTAATCAAGCAATCTTGTAGCAATTTAACCTGCTTGTCAAATGCGAATATATATGGTTTGTTGCGACATCTATAAAAACAAAAGCTGATATAATGGAAGCGGTTGACGCAGAGTAATTTTCTTTTGTCTAAAAATATGAGAAATTGTCAAGACAGACTGTCGAGCATGATAATTTGAAAAATGACAGCAGCTGTTGTTTTAAATACCATTTTCGCATTGCAGTATGCCTGCTTGGCACTCATATGCACAGGTGCACTGACTGCTCCGATGTTACACGCCCAGGTCTGGTTACCGTAATTCTACTTCCTCGATTAATTATGTTTTCACGTGTTGATAAAAAACCCTTTATATGCACAAACAAACCTTTTTCTAGTCACCATGGTGCTTGCAGTATCAACTTTCTAAACCTGTTATGCAAGTGATTACTTCTCACACTCAACTTACACATCAACATAAAATATTCTGAATTCGTATTCAAGCCACATCGCAATCACAAACCGCATTCTATATAAACATTTCCCATTCAACTATTCCCGAGACTATGGTAATTTAAGTCATTTTTACTTCCTTCCGACAGCATAATCGACACAAACAAACGCTTTATTGATAACACACGACATTGTTTGCTTTTCCTTTATCATTTTCATTTCGCCACAATCACTCCAACTTTCTCGGTATCAAAAAACAACCGCATTAATAACTAAAATGGGTGGGAAGGCGACAAGGCCGACATATGCCTGAAATGCAGGCAAAAAAATAATTTGTGATGATTTAACCTCATCCATTCATCTACACTCACCGTAATCGCCAAAAAAGGAAACCAAGCAAAGTCATCATCATAAGTTGGCAATTTATCTTATTTTTCTGCAACAAACCCTCTCCCCATATCGCCTTTCAACATCATCACCATAAAAATATTTTGTTTGTGCCAAGCCAACAAACAACGCCATCGTCCTGGCATGATATTTCACTGGCCACATCATTTAAGATACTCCATCAAAAAATTGCCTGCGCGAGTAACTTATGAATAGAACCTGTGTGTTATCTCTCCTCTCCCTCATCATTTTTCTCCGCTTTTCGCAAAAGCGCTTGTGCTTTATCGCTCGGAAGAAAATATCATTTGAGCAAGTGGAGTGAAAGTAGAGAGAAAACATATAAAGCATGCAACCATCTAAAAGTAACGCGGTGGAGTCTTTTACCGACGAGAATAACATTATTCGTGGTAACCCATCTTTTGGCTAGCACATTATTCTCTCTTTTCTGCTATGGGACCACATCACAGGATCACCCACCACGACTAAAAATTTGGAGCATTGCAAACATTATACATACATATATATTATGTAAACCACACATAATATGTATGTGATATGAGTACATTATGCAATGCGGTGATAGCCGTATAACAGATTGTTAGATGAAGATGCGATATGTGATACTCTCTCTCGCCTCCTCGTAAAAGACCACCTACCATATTTTTTCTTATTATCAAAAAAGCTTTCTCTCTCTTTCCCTCGGACCCTTTCTCCTGATCGTCATGAAACGTTACGTGAATTACTGTGTGGCTGCATAGCAACATATTCTTTGGACCGTGGATGAGGAGGACACAAAAAGTACAACAATCAGTTGAACAATTTTCAACATAGCGGCGGCAGCGCAAAAAGATCCTGGCAACAACGAACGCTTTCTCTCTCTTTCTCTATACACATGCATGCATGTTGGGAGATTTAGATTTTGAGATTGTTGTGTTTTCTCTGTTACGGATAGCTAGATAGACGCGGCGGTGGTGAATATTTCGTCGTAGTGTGACTACTGCTCTACTAGTACCTTTTAACATGCACATTTATAGATACTGCTGCTACAACAGAGAGGGAAAAGGGTGAACTAGCGCAGTATATATACAACAACATAATAATATGGAGTTATACAATTTCCTTTCTCTCTCTCGCTCTGCTGGAATTTATTTATATATAGTTTTGCAGCAGAAGGAGAAAGTTGAAAGCGAGAAAATATATTATTATGATTACACCATTTGCTCCTTCGGAGTGAATGGAGTTCTTTCTGAAAATAGCGGTTGGTTGTTGAGAGATTAGATATTTCCCGTTTCCCGTGCGTGCCTCTGTTGTGTCTCTCATTCGAACAGAGTGCACTGCCTGCCAACTCCTTTCTCTTGGTTTCTTTTCCCCCCTTTTCCATTGTTCCCGTTTTCGTGTGTGCTGCTCAATGAAACAAGACAGCGTTTTTGGGAAAGGAGGAAGAAACAGATACATAAAAAAGAATATGTTTTTGCGCTAGTTTTTTTAAATGGGAGAATCCTTGGGAAAAAGCTTCTGCTGCTATTACAATTACAACGTGTAATACAATAGACCACAGCCTGTCATTTTACGCGAAGGACTCACAGGTAAAATAAATGACAAAAGGTGGCTCCTTCCTCTCTTCTAAAAATACAAGTGATTTTTTTCCCTGAGAATATCAGTACTTTTTGGACCTTTAGCTGCCTTTGTTAAGATTTATCCTAGACAATAATAAATAATAGCTTTTTGTGTCGTGGTGTTGTGGAAAGGAAACAAAGGAATTTTTTTCTCGCTTACCTGCGTCTTGGGCTTCTTCTCTGCCAACTTTTGGAGAAGGTGATTTGGAACTTTGGAGCTCATCTTGCAAAATGGCAAATGCCAAGAGAGGTGCAGGTGCGATCAAGCACACGATTCCTGTGATTTTCTCCGATTGTAAGAAAATTATTGTGTTCCAGTTTTTATTATAACGGTGGTTGTGTTGCATAATAGCCACTTTCACATTTTTATAGTTAATTCTTGGTAGCAGCAGCAGCAGGAAAAACTGTTTTTGAACACTTGTGGTGAATTGAAAATAATCAAACTGTTTATAAAGTGCTGGAACTTAAAATATAATGCGCAGTTTTAAATTTCAACTTTATTGAAACCAACAGAATTCTTCTGCAGAAATTTTCGTAAGAAATTCACAATTTTTCTTCTCATAATCTAATTTTTTCTTGTTCCAATTCTGTTAACAAAATTCTCACAATTACTATAGACTCTAGAATTGTTAATAATTTGAATTTGTAGTTTGTACAGAAAACTAGTTGTGTAGTAGTAATAATAATAATAATATAATTTTTGTGTATGATGCTGAGATTTTAATAATAAAGATTAATCATTATTAATAAAATAACAACTAATTGAGAGGATGAGCCTGAGCTCGCTCGCTCCAACTAACAAATTTTTATTCCATTTATTTTCTCTCTGAAAAAAATCCCTTTGGGACTTGCTATAGTTTCACTTGTCACAGATCAGATACTCGTCTTGTTATAATTCTTATTGTTGCATAACATTACTGCACACTTAAAGCATTAATAAAGCACAGGCAGTATTGTAGATATCTGCAATAAGTCGAGGGGGGAAACAACGCTGCTGCCAACTATAAGAAACAACGTACCGCTGCGTATAATTTTTTTTCTGTGTGTGTATTATTCGCTGGGTTTGTTTGTTGCTGGCGTTACTCTGCTATTCTGCTGCTGCAGCTCTCTCGGTTCTTCGTGATGACTTTTCGAAAGGGCTCACACAAAGTTAGCTACTAGGTTTCGTTAGTAGACGCGGACACGACATGGCCGATGGTGGCGATGGCGATGCGATGCTCATGATGATAACTTGACTTACATACTAGCATGCTATTCATACAAAGCTAGTGGAGTAAGTTGGTGGGAAGTAGACTAAACTAGACTGGATGACTCTACTAAAAACAAGAGCAAAGGCTCTCCTCCGTTTTAGCGAGCTACATGCAAAGGACGACGACAACGACGGGAGGAAGGATTCCACTTTCTCTCTTCTCCTCCAAAAAATATATATAATAAGTCCAGCAGCAACACAAAGTCGTGGTAGCCGTAGAAAGGCACAGGCACACTGCAGACAAATCTCTCGCTGAAGCTCATCGATCGATCTGCGACATTACAACAATCTGCTCTGCGAACACTTCTCCTTTGCTGCCCAACCAAGCCAGGAGCAGTAGAAGTAGTAGTAGCAGCAGCAGCAGTAGAAACACAAAATACTACTACACACGCCTTATACAATTTTTTTAGGTTGTTGTATGCCCATATTATTAGCGTGGAAAGAATGCTCTGAGCTCTCTGCGTTGCCCCCTCCCCTTTTCCTCTCTGAGGAAAAATCCAAAATAAGGACCAGCCACAATTTTATTCCCCTCTCTTATCCCACACCACTTTCTCTCTTCCTATTTAAATATGCATTTGATTGCCAATGCTGTTGGTGGTGTGTAAGTATTTTGCTTTTTTAAACTGCTACTACAAGACAGGGTGTGCACAGTACTCTCTACTTACTTTGTGGACAAACAAGGGGTCCTTTTAATGGCTTCATTTTTTGCTAAGATCACATGAAGCACCTCATGACGACGATACTAGGTGTAAAAATATGCCCAGGCTGTGCAAGAACACAGCTTTCTAGCTATCCCGTTTTAAAATCTTACCAGGACAAAAAGAGTAGCACACCACACCAACTAGTTTCTCTGCGCTGCAGCAATGTTTTTGCTGCAGTCACTGGAGTACTACTAGAGAAATACCAAGAGGTTGTTGTACTTTTCTCAACGACCAGCACAAGTGGCTGACACAGCTTTCCATGTTCATAGAGAGTGCACACACACGGTAGAGAGAAAGCTTGCACTGCACCACCAGCGGCTGTAAAAAAAGTAGGAGAAAGTCGGTCGAGCTGCTATGCTAACGGATAAAAAATAGTGTCGAGCTTACTAGTACTATTACTACTGTTACTACTACTCTGCCTCTCATATACTTTGTAAACGATACAGCCGCAGAATCTACAACGATTTTCATTCAGCATTCTGCCCAACTGCATTTTATTACTTTAGCCGAAAAAATAGTACTAAAAACCCTTCTTCCACTAAATAAGCAGAGGAGAGTGAGAGAGAGATAAAGAAAAAAGGAGAAAGAGAAAGGAAAAGGAAAAAATAAAGTGGGATTCTTATTAAAAGTATTATTATTATTATTGCGTTTTTTATTCTGTTTTATGCTGCGTACATATTATATTCTCCGACTGTTAAAGTTTTTTTTACTGTCGGATTTTTTGTATACATTGTAGTAGCAGGTGGACAGGCTGTCCGGATAGTGAAAGTGTTTTCAATGCAGAGAACTTCTTGGCTCTGGGGTATTTTCTCGGGGACATGCATAGTTTTAAAAAGGGAAAATGTCGTTGTGCCGCATAAGACCATTGACTTTGTCGAGGGAAATAGGGAATATAAGTACATAGTTTGCAGAAAAAGGAAGTAAAGGCAATGCTCTATCGGACAGTTTGTTTTAGCCTTGGTGGCTGAATAGCCTAACGACATTTTAATGCCCGATCCAAGCTGGCGATTTGAAACACAAGGGATGAATATAAACAATGAAAATACATGCATTAAATGGAATAAAAGCTGGGCATTGTTTTTTAGAGTTCCTTTTTCTTTCAACTAAATGGAATTCCTTTTTGTCCTCTAGGAAGAGCGAGAAAGGAATTTGGTCGAAATGAAAGAGAAAAGAGGAAGGACGAGGAAGGATAAAATATTTTTTTAGATTGCTGTGTTTTATTGCTTATCATTTGTTTCGTCTGGTACGGACGGGTTGTAAGTACAAATACATGGAGAATGGTGATGGTGGTGGTGGGTGGATGAGAAATGGCAACTGGCACAGACAGAAAGAGGACAAAGTGATACCAAAAGGTGTAGAGAGAAATGGAGAAAGCTTAGAGAAAGAGAGAGAGAAAGGATAAAGCAAAAAACTTTACATATACCTACTTAACCTTATAAAAATATGTATGTAAGCATGTGTGGTCGCAGCGGTGGAGGTAGTGGTAGTGCTACTGCTGGGGTATTCTTCAAGTTTTGTAGTTTTCCTTTGACTGGTTGAATTTGGCATGGCAAGGCATGTCGTTTGGTATTACGGTGGAAATTGATGCCGTTTATGGCCTGTTTAGTGTTTCGGTCCGGAAATGTGGAGTGGATCGTTTTGCTGGTTGGTAGTGGTGTTATGTTGCCTGCACTATTGTAGCCACTACTACTCCGTTGTACAGAGTACTGACGTAGGGATATTAGACTGATTTATGGGAAAGTTGATTAAACATACCAGAAATTCCAGCAGACCATTTGCAACAATATTGGATTCTGTCTAAGAGTATCATGTCAAAGCAGATTCGCACACGTATATAGACAAAGAAGGCTAAATGGGCTGTATAAGACTTCTTTTTCAACAGGCAAGCTCCCGTAACGATGATTGCGGTGGGTAAGGGATTTCTTTTAAAGTGGCCACGGCTTAGAACGAAAATGTCCATTTCCAAGGATTTCCCTAGTCCTTTGACTATACCAAGTCATTTGTAATTTGTGGATATAGTATTGATCGAGACTAGGAAAAATACACACGAGCATATACTTATTGCTGGTCACGATATACAAAAAAGAACTAAATGCTCTTCAATCAGGATTTAACCGTCCATCAGCCGTCCAATTTCTAGGAAATTGGAAACCCGCACAAAATAGGGTCATACCGTAGGAAATAGTAGTCATTCATGCAGCTACAACTATACACTGAAGGAATGCAGGCCCTGGCACTCACACTTGCCAACAGAATGTGTAACGAAAAACTCAATTTCAGTTACAGCGACAAGTTTCTTGTCATGTCACATATTATACACATGACAGTTGCAGACGCACGTACATTGAGCAGTAAATAAATAAATAAAAAAGTTAAGAAGAATAAACTTGTTACTTTCATATTTTTCTTTCCTGTCATGTAACAGTCTAAAGCAAAAAAAAATATTTGGAAGAGTGGATGTTTTTGTAGCTTAAGAAATCATTGAAACGAGACGAATGCTAATTATCTTTGAGCTTAAGCTTGACTAAACTAAAGCTTCTTCTGCGTCTTAATTTTCACAGATACATACTCTAATTAGCCTCAATTTGGCATATATATCTTGGCTACCGTTTTTGCCTGGCTAAAATACGGTTAGCCATAATATTACATAAGCTTATTCGTATCTACAAAATCTGTAGGCGTATTTTTTATGAAAGTATGGCCGGTCATTAGGACGACGACTACGACGACGTACTGGAACCAAAAGTAGCCCAACTTTTCAAGGACACTCTCTATTGAGCCATTCATGATCCAACCAAGCTGTGTAGTAAAAAAAGAGAGAAAGTTATCCGAGATAGGACCCCCATCTTAACCGTGTGTTGTAGTCAAGCGAAGCGTCAAAAAAGCTTGCTTGCTGAAGGGATAATATGATGAGCTGTTCCGTTCACTGCACACACAGTCAGAGAGATGCAGCTTCTTATAGTCCGTTTTCTCTCTCTCTCCATCCTTTCATTGTTTTATGTTAATCTTATTTTAGTGGAAACTTGGCTGAAAGAAAAGGGATTCAAGATATAGGGCTCTTCTGCTCATACTCAAACTCATGGTCCTGCTGTGTTGCTATCTTGTATTCCATGTCAGTATTCATGTCGTGAAGACCAACAAAGCGTTGCTCTGTATTTTGATTTGATCTCCTTTCCATTCAAGCTTGAAGATCTCATGGACCAAATTTTCTATAGTTTGGTCGTTACGACGTAATATGCCTGATCACAGCATCATTATGGTGGACGGCCTATTGTATTTTAAAGAAGATGGCATTATGGCATATTATAAAATCTGCTCCTTTTCTTGAAAAGCCAAGGCGAAATCACCGTATGCTCCCCTTATGCTTGGTTGGATGCATATTAAACCATTAGCTTCTCTTCTCTCTCTTCGCCTCTGGTTTTTGTTCAGGATCCAGTAAAATTACTGAAACGTGACTGAAATTATCAAGTTTTGAGATAATTTTCGAGGATGAGCTATAAAAATTTCAAAATATTTTGAGAACACAGCATATTGCAAACAAGCTAAATAAGGAATAAAATTTTGCTAGTTTCAACATTTCACAGTGATTATCTTTTGACTTTGACATAAATGTCTTTGTAACATTCGTGCTGTTACGGCATTTCCCCACCACCAGTTTTTTGAACAAATTTATTACTAAAGTCATCCGACTTTGTGAAGAATGTTAAAAGGAAAATCTAAAAGAGGTCGTGCTGTTTCATTTCCAAAATATATCTTGTACGCTACAACACACACAACTTTCTCCGTAAACTAGTGAAACAATAGGTGATGCTAATAACGCCAACAATTTCCGTATGAAAAGGAATCTGTGAACCAGTTGGAATTACAAACACCCAATGATCGAGCCAACGGGTGGAGCCGTAGTAATTCAAAAATTTAATTTCATTGTGATGCAGATTCAAAACGAGTCGATTCATTCCATTTTATCTGTAGTATAGTTTTGTAGATGTTGAGTCAAGTCTTTGGTAATGAATATATTTTACTGGCGTGGCTGGAGACGAGAGAAAAGAGTCGTAAAACGAAATCAACTTTCATTAACAAGCTATTGCGAAATGAATTGCGTCATCAGACCCGGAATATTTTATCGAAAGTTCTCAAGTGTCATTCAATCACTCCCTTTTGCATACATAGCAGTAAACAACAAAAAATTAAATGAAATCTCCCATTCTCTCGTTCATAAATAGCACAAGTTTTGCTTTGCTGGCAAAATTAGAATGCGATCTATGCGACTATAAAATTCCCGTAAACGAAATCAAAATTTGCAGCATTGCTAATATTTTATGGGGCGAGAAACGGGTGAATAATGAATAATATATTTTTATCGCGCCATTCCACGGTTAAATGAATGGTCCATTTAGGAGATCGTAAAAGTACAACTCGGGCGATAATACGAGCAAACCAAATCCTGTGTGCGTTCCACACTACTGACAAAAGCAAAAGGCATCCAGTTGTTATGTATGTAGTATATTTTTTGGTGGTGTGGTGGCCTGGTTGAAACGGGCGCATAACTTTGCATTTATGTTTCACTGGACGTAAACGCCTTCTAAAATGCCGAGCTGTCTGTGCTGAGCAGCGTTGCGTTTGTTGGCTGTCGATTCTCAAAGAGATATGTGATGTGTAAGTAATGTGCATTTAAGCAGAAATTGATGTGGGCATTACGAGACACGACACACTTTCCCTTCCTTCCGCGTCGTTGCTCCCTGTGCTTTCTTCGCCGTCTCCATTACTAACGGTCCTGCTGCTCCTTTGCTAACGAAGGAATTATATGAAAACGTGATATGATG
This sequence comes from Coecobrya sp. COE2, assembly GCA_027743765.1. NCBI lineage: Eukaryota > Metazoa > Arthropoda > Collembola > Entomobryomorpha > Entomobryidae > Coecobrya > Coecobrya sp. COE2. The sequence continues at coordinate 6,221 of JAHZMV010001405.1, read as the reverse complement.
GGATAGAAATGGAACCGTTCGTTCGGGTGGATTCACATACCACCACATCATTTTTGTTCCTTGGCTGGCATCTACCCACTCTGCAGTTATTCAAACTGGTTTCCCTTTTCTGCGGACATTTGGAGAGAGAGAGGGGCACCCTGCCTAAAAAATGGGAAAGGGAACCAAGTAAGAATTCCGGTAGTTCTGAATATCCTTCTTGGCAGCCACACAAACGGCAAAATTGTACACCGCATTTGGATGCTACCTCTATCGCCGTTATACGCTATATAATATGCTAATAGTATTCTTCTTGCTGGGGTTTGGCAGACACATAGGCAAGGAGAAAGAGATTTGCTTTTGTTCGTTTTCATGAATACTTTTGGACTGGCATGAGATGACATGCATGGTTTGATGACAGAATGGATCCGCTCCAAAAAACGAAAAATATATCGTGTGATGATGATAATAATGATGATGACGGGGAAAGGGAAAGCAGATACCGTGTGTGCGTTTAGGAAACCAGGAAAATGACTATTGAGCTTTGCAAAAGATGCGATGATGGTGGTTCACCAAGTGAATACAAAAGCTGGAAGAGAAAAGAATCATATTCACGTCAGGCATTGTTGAAACATTCTATGCACAAAATGACAAAACTAACAGCTCTCTCCCTCCTTTTCCAAGCAAAAATTCAAGAAAAATGCTCTAGGCAGATATCATTATGTCGTTTTGTAAGTTTGTGCTTATTACGTCGTTCACCGTTGTCTACTCGAAAAAAATGTTACGACGATGATGATGATGTAGCTTTAGGTGCTCCTATTTTTAACTCCATCGACAAGGCATGCTCATTTACTCACGCTGTAAATATCCAACGGGGTAAGCGACTTTTACCTATCGTGATCATTCCCAAAGGTGATTGAGACCCAATTGGAATTCTTTGAAACTTGATAATATTTTATGTCATCTGTGTGATACATTGAAGTAAGGTTTCTTTTCCGCAAGGCTTTCTCCGCTCTACATGCCTACACACATACACAATATACACTCATTATCTCTGTTGAAGCTCATAAGGTTACAAAAATTATCTGAAATATTTCCTAATAAATGGCATAAAATTTTTATATCCACATACCTACTAGAGTCCCATTAGTTTTGGATGGAGATCATAAAAAGTTGACAGTGGCATATATTTATCGACTTTTAATGTGCATATTATTCTGCCCAGCTGAATTCTTATTACCTATCGTGATCATTCCCAAAGGTGATTGAGACCCAATTGGAATTCTTTGAAACTTGATAATATTTTATGTCATCTGTGTGATACATCGAAGTAAGGTTTCTTTCCCGCAAGGCTTTCTCCACTCTACATACCTACACACACAATATACACTCATTATCTCTGCTGAAGCTCATAAGGTTACAAAAATTATCTGAAATATTTCCTAATAAATGGCATAAAATTTTTATATCCACATACCTACTGGAGTCCCATTAGTTTTGGATGGAGATCATAAAAAGTTGACAGTGGCATATATTTATCGACTTTTAATGTGCATATTATTCTGCCCAGCTGAATTCTTAATAGTTTTTTCCGAGGGTACTTTACTGCGTGACAAAGAATGCTTATTGGACTCTTTCTCTCACCGAGAAAGAGAGAAATCAAAACCAAGGATTTTCCGTTGACCGCGTTTCGAGACCTCTCTTGGCCGTACTGTGAAGTGTTTTGTGGGTTATGTGTCATGCCAAGTTTTTTGGATCACATCTAAATTTTAAGAAAGCTATAATATGTGAAGTATATGGTGAGTCGGTGTGCTTCTATTTTATAGAGAAAGTTTCATGGTTGAAAATAAAATTCATATTTTGCAAAGGGAAAACTTTCACTTTTTTCTCTTTTTTCGTGTGTATCTTTTGATTTCTTTATTCGTCTTCATATCGCTTTCTTCACAAAGAGAAGTACAGAGTGAAACTTGGAGTATTTTTATTACATAATTATACATTCGTAAATATCATTACAGTTATTATTTTTCTTTTTCAACAGTAATTTTTAGTATTGCAATAAGTATATATTCTCCATTTTGGAATAGGTATAGGTATAATTTTATTTTTTAATAATATTTATACATAAATAAAATTATTACAATATACGCACTGATTTTTCAAATCAGATAGTCTTAAAGTATATAAGTATGTACCATTATTAAAAGTAATTGCATTTAAATTGAGTTTTCACAGAAGTGGTGTCCTTATATACGTTCCTTTTCACAATTGTACACTTTATGTACCTTTTTTAACAAAGCAAAAGAGAGGAATGTCATAATGTGCTGTCTGTCATCTTGATGATAAAAGGTTTACGTTAAAATTGCGTAATACGCCATTCTCTCACTTCATCGTCATAAATTTTGCAGGGCCGATGATGAGATGAGACATTCTTAGAAAAAGTAAATTAATCATATATTTTTATGGTAAATGTCTAAAAGGGTAACAGTATATTACATGTATGTATATAAATGTATATAGCTGATAGTATTTTATATAATACGAGCAGAATTTTTTTTGTATATTAAATATATTCTTTATCGATTTTTTTCGTTGAGATGGAAAGGTTCCTACACACTAAAAATACTTTTTTTCGTTCCGTGTACCCAACAATTCAAAATCTAGCCATGTTCTCAGGTGCTGAACAATAATAATGAATACAATATATTTCTTACTGCTCAGCAGTCTTTAGACGTACACCCCGCAAACCTTATTTCTTTCTCAGTAAATCACTAAACTTTCTTAAAAGTTAAAAAGAATATCTATAGTTTATTTGCTTGGATACCAAGGTATTTCAAATGGCAGGTTGTCAATTATTGAAAAATTGTGACACTCATTAAGAAACAATATTTATATTCGGTAACCTTAATATAAAGTCAATTTAAATTTCTTGATTGAGCTTAATAGTGTATTGTTTAAGGGAGCATAAAAAATTAGATCAAGTCTATATATTTTTGGATAAGTTTGAAAAGGAATAAGGAACCGGTATAATCATTGTCTCTACAAAAATGGCTAGTTTCCTATAACTAACTATTTAATGGAAAAGGTAAAAAATTGGCTGTTTATATTCTATTTTCTATGATAAGTAGTACTATAGTGCACATGTGTAACAAACACAACGTATAACAGACTGTTTTATTTTGTGCTTCACTGTGTAGCTGTCTCTGCCATCACAAACTTGTCATAAAAGGAAGCTGAACAAACGACTTGAGTTGTAATGTGGTGAAGATGATATGATTATTTTACCATGTCCAAATATATTGTGACTTTTTTTCGAAACAATGCCTCTTTGTCTTATTACAATTTTTTACAAACGGGTGACTTATTTAAAAGTCCAAGCTGAGCTGGTTTATTATAGTGTGAAGTGCATGTCTGGCAAAAAGCTTTTTATAGCAAGTGAGATAGAATGAGTGAAAAATGCACAATTATATGGACAGTGAGATATAATTAGTTTAGTTGTAACATCAACAAGCTGTTATGCTGTGTTCGTTAGTATATTCTGGTGAGTGAGATGTAGTGCATAATATTTGGTAAAAGTGCACATTTGAAATTAGGAGAAAGTTGTGGCTACCAAATAGAGATTTTTTCTAAATCTAAATTTGTAGCAATTGTGAAAGCATTTCTGTTAAAATATTGTGGAAATAGATGATTTGGATGGGAAAGAAGGAGGGAAGAAGAAAGTTTTTCTTTAAAGTGATTTGAAAGAAGATTTAAGGACGAATAATAGATGCAATATTGACTGTAAAAATATTGAACTGGTGGCAAAACTGCAATGGTTGCATTTTTAGTTTAGAGGACAGATATAGTGCAATTATGGACAGAAGAAGTAGAAGAGAGGTTTGGCATGGGATTCCAAAAGGATTAGGCTAGCTGCAAGCATTTTGTCATTGTCATAAATATTATCTCGAATAATATATGTTGCTATTTAGTTTTCAAAATGAATTCATTCATTGAGAGTGCGCCTACAAGTTAGTACCTGTACGAATATGAGGTTTGAGGTTAGGGTAAACAAGTTAAGTTATTAGTACACTTTTAATTAAGAGTTAATTAAATTTTCGTAAACTTATTATGACACTTGGAAGATTTCATTCGGAGGAGAGGAGCCAGCAAAGGCTTTCTCCGTTCGTTTTCTGTTGATTTATATATATTATTATATGGCAAGTCTTTTCTTGATAAATATATCAAAGTAATGAAATTATATCTACCTCTACATTACTTATCAATTTACTAAATATTAATAGAGATTCAAGGATAAAGTAGGTTCTTTACAAATGTCAGAATGTTTCAACATTTCCTCGAGCAATACCACGCAGAGAAATCGAGTAGAAAATTTGCTCGAGAAAAATGTACCACCGTTTTCCAGGCAATTCAATTGAGAAGAACGAGAATGTGTGAAGCACAAAAGACGAACTTATGACCATGCAATATTAGGTCAATTAAAAATTCGAGAGATTTCATTTAGAATTAAATGTTATACTAATTGAATATATACTCTAACTATTCTATTTATTAGTACATGTGCATTATGTGCATCAATTTTAACTGAGCCTTTTTTGTAACGGTAATAATAAATAGAACTTTACGATATTATTTCTGTTAGTATTAAACTAGAATGTATATACCTGTTTAGTAAATATATTGACTACCTTAAAATCATCATCGTGTGATCAATAATAATATAAGTATTTAGTTATGTTTAGTTGTAGAATAAACTTGGTAAGAAAAAGGATAATTAAGTAAATATTTTTTTATATGAGCTACCCTCTACATCTTTTATTACAGTTAAAATCGTTATTATTGCAATCTCATAGAAAATGGAAGGGGATCTCTGTTTTTCGTTTGAAGAAATCCATAAAAGGAAAAAAGACACGTAAACGGAGAAACAACCGACTTGCGAGAAAAAATTGTTTTTAAATTCCCGATCACTTTTTCGAGCAAGGGAATAAAATGCCTGCATTATTTTTTAGCATCTTTCTCTTTCTGATGATAATTTATCGAGAATGAGCGACTGATCTACAGCTTTTAGTATCACCTCAGGTTTTTCTCGTAAACTTTTTTTCTGACTACTCGGCTAATAACAATAATATAACGAAGTTATATAATAATTTTTTCTCCTAATATGTTAGTCATATAATAATACTATTTTTTAAGTTTTATTGTGAGATTATTTTACTTCGTTAGTTAAATGAATGGTTATGAGGTACAAAGGTGTTTTTGTTAGTTTTTAGGCTATTTGTTTTTGTATGTTGTTAATATTTTTTGCTCAAATGTCAAATCAAACTGTACCTCCGCCAAAACACAAGTTGTACATTTCAACATTCTTAGACGATATTATATCTCTTGCAAGATAACAAGATAATGACTTTACTGGTTTGCTATAAGGTTTTATCATTAGTATAGTTAGTATACTAATTAAGGGCCAATAATAATATCTATAGTATGGCTGACTGACCTTGCTATCTAACTATATTGCTGCAAATATTCAATGTCTTTTCAAGTTTATTTTTTCCCTTAAATCTACTTAAATAATTTAGTAAATTGAAATGTTAGTTTAAGAGTTTACTGTTGTCTGTGCTGTACTATGTCTATATAGTCTATGGTAATGGGTGCATGTTGTTGTGTAATAACCATTCCAGTTCCAAGTTGACTTGCAAATATTGGGTAATAAGAGAGAGAGAGAGAAAGAGAAAGCATGACATTTTTCGAATGTTAATTGCTTCAAAGAAAATATATTGACGAAGCAACCATAATGTCAGTAGCAATAAAATATGGACAGTTTATCCAGGTTGTCAAATTAATTCAATTCAAAATTGCAAAAATGCTCAATTTTATAATATGCAGATACAAACATACAAAATTTAAGTTTCGTTTATCGTTTGAATCTTTTTTTAAGTTTTTGTTTAAAAGCCAATTACAGGGAAAATCAATAGAGCTCAGCGTTGCCTTTCATGGCACGGCACAAACCACTTTCCAATGCAAATTTACACAGTATTTTTTTCACCTAGTCAGTTGCAACCAAAATAATTGCTAGTCAAGCTAAAAATTGATTTTTTCCCAGGGATCAACCTGGAGTTTTGCTGTATCGACAGTTTTTCGACTGTCAGAATCTGAAAATATAATCGGTTTATCTCGTTCTTTAAGCATGTTTTATTCAATTGAAACGATTTTGCTAAGAACGCGTGTAGCAAATAGAATTTTTTTTCAAT
>JAHZMV010001404.1:0-23538 GCA_027743765.1 Coecobrya sp. COE2 | reverse complement strand
CACACACAATGCAAGTTTATATGTCGGTTAGTTACGTTTACGCCATGTCATTTGATTGGGCTGCCGGCAGTAGTCTTCTTAGTCTGTTATGTTAGATTTATATATTTTTGCCGAAAAGGAACATAAAATACGTACGAGATCGGTGTGTGTAAGAACAGAAGATATTATAGTATAAAAGCAATACGGACATGATAAATGGATGAAAGAGTTGATAAGGAAAATGTTTTTATGTTATTATTATGGGATTTGACCGATACAGTTTATTCAGTGACTGCGCTCGATGCTGCTACCTCATGGTAACATCGTAAATGGAAGGATATCAAAGTTTTACGAGGAACGTTCCCAGTCACAAAGTGGTAAAGGGCAACAGCGGCAGCGGTGGTATTAGTACTGAATTCGAAATAAAATTTTAGTTTGTCGTGTAGAACGAGTTACAGTGAAGGTATACACTATTAACTAGCTACTTCCTTTTTGATTATGACCGCGAGTATCAAATGAATCCGTGGTGAATTGAAGGATGCAAATATCTTTGGTTAGTAAACGATATCTTTCTTATCTGGTGATCCGGCACTAGTGTGGGTACTGGTGGGAGGATAATGAAAATGAAAGTAAAATGGTGAATGGGCCTGTTTTGAATAATAATTGCACATTGCACCATCGCATCATTTCATTCAAGGAGTGTAATCTTTAAATATTATTTGATTGTAAGGAAAATTCCAGAGAGCTCAGTACTGAACAATTTCAAATAATGTGTTCTTTTCTTATTTGAGCCTCTGGAAAATGTTGCCGTATTAAAAACTAAATAGCTTTCTTATTTCTACTTCTTGTACTAACTCAGTTTAATATTAGGAGACCTATCTGTTTTCATGGTAGGTATCCGCCTTTCACATTCAGGATTGTGGAATAATAACACTTTTTACTCGTTTGAGTGGCATGGTCGGCGACGGAAGTCTCATTTTCCCTGGGTTGGCTTCAAATGCCACTCTTGGGAGTTTTATTTAAGAAGTTCTTTCTTCTTTATGCTCCTATGAATTTTATGGATCGTAAACCGAACAGTATATAGTCAGGGATGTCAGTCTGCTACTGAGTTGTTCTGTTTTGTAGTAGTTTATGCACTTTACTTCACACTTTCTCTCCTTCTATTACCTACTAACCAGGTATTCTTACCATGTGTAAGAAATGGAAGTAGTGTAGATATATGTATCTATTTTTCAAAAGTTCTTTTTGTGGTGGGTGGCCACAACAAAAGTAGCATGGCATATCAAGTAATATCTTCAGTTTTCTAAGATTATGGAGCACAACCAGAAAAATGACGCAACCATTTGCCATCTTCGTCATAGGCGCGTTTTATCATTCTATGTATGCTGTAGATTATAATAAATAATACATATTTCCATTGATTGTCTTCGTTTTTATTGCATTTTACACATTGCAAATGCAATTATGTATTTAGAAATTAATAACCGCCCTTGGGGCATGACCCACAGTCATTTTTCCTTTACTGCAAATGTTTAATGGTTTCCTATAAACAGAGATTACCCTGAGATGCCAATGTTGCGTCACGGTAAATAATGTATTTTCATTTGGTGTATAATTGCACATGTGTACATAAACGATAATTACTGATGTAAAGGGAATGTGGGGAGACAATGCACAGTATTTATTTTACTTGTTTTTTTCCTTCTCTGCTAACATATTTATTACCAGTGAGGACGAAGATGCATCACGGGATGCATGAATTGGTTCCCGATAACCCTTAACGAAATGGCTTGGGCGGCTCGTTGTCTTTTGAACATTTAACGCGTTTATATAAACCCCAAATAATAAATTAACCTTTATGATTTATCGCTGACGTAGAATACTACACTTACCAACAAACCAACGTGTGGACGAACGGCCTCCAAGCAAAAGCTATCAAATGTTTATGCACTTAAATCGGATGGCTATTTATAGTTTTATATTTTGTACCATTGTTAGATTATATATACGGAGCAGTTTTATTTTAATGAACCATTGGAAAACTACTAAATTTTAAAGGCATGCCGATTATTAAGCACGCTCGTAGGTCATTTTTGACGTTTTTCCATAAACTTAATGCAAAATGTAATAATAATTACAGAGGTTATCACAATTGTAGAGATTTTATTGGTAATAATGTGGACTTTAATTTTCTGGTGTACATTATAATGAGTTTTTACAGCTGCGAATGTCTTCAAGAAAACGAACGCACACATTAAGTATGTAACAGTGAATCTTTTACGTAGGTAAAGTGTGAAAACCCATGTAGCGTAGAATTGGCAATGGATATGCTTTCCTTTGTCAAATACCTAGATATTATAAAGACATTTGACACCTTTCCAACTAACGAATTAACAGCAAACTGTTTCAGGATCAGTATTGATCATGATCAGTGAATGATGCGATTTCTGTGTTCCCTTCTTAGTGAAGAAAGGAAATACATGTGTCAATGGATGACTTTAGCTTAGCCAGACACTTGTGTGTTTCTCCAACATGCTGTCACTCATATTTTACCATTTAGTTTAAAATTAGATTTGAGTTTGGTGAGGTGTAATAAATTAGCTTCTTTTTAAGACTTTCCTTTTACCACTTACGCAACGCAAATCATGTAATGACTGAGGTCTGCCGTAGACATATTTCGGGTAAAAAAATACTTTTGTACCCCATGACCTCCACGTGAATGAGTTTTTGTGTAGGAAGTTTCATCTTGAAGCCAAAAAGGTTGGCATTCCAATATGCGCATTGACTTGAATCTTAGTTTATGATACCATTTTCGCACACTTACATTGTCGGCGTTTGCTTGGTAAAAAAGCGTTTTTCGCTTGGGTGAAGCATCTTTGTTTAATCTTTTACTTTATGTACACGTGTATTTAAAAGCTTTAAGTAAAGCGAATTGAAAGGCGAATTAAATCTATAAAAAACGGAAAAATGAAAGTGTTTCTTTTGGCTTTGTGAAAACATGCAAATGTATGTGTTGAGCTCATGAATGCTCCTTGATCTTGACAAAATCGGTTGATTTCCTGCTAGAGCGTAACACGCTGCACTTAAAGTGTTACTGAGAACGATAAACGGTACGTGTTAAACGAAAAACGATTCACGAGTAAAATGTTTGCAATGATATAAATTGGAAAGGAATTTCGATGAACCGAGCTGAAAATTCGGTTGGTATTGTAGCTCAATGCATAGAATAGTATTTCTATTTTGAGATTTTTCTCTTGTTTGCATAAAAAAAGCATCTTGTTTTACAAGTATTTCTTGAAAATTCTCTGAATCTATACGATGGTGTAAATTATTTAAATATGGCCAACTCATCAAAATTAAATATGAATATGAATAAAATTATGCATTGCTTTTCATGATATTATAACCTGAAAGTAATTTTGATTTATCTTTTTATTGGTTTGCAGAAATCTGGACAAAGAGATTGGATGCAACTTTCCATCCCTGCCCAACAAGACAGTTAAATACAACGGAAATTGTTTTAAACCGCAATTAATATAATAGGATGAACTTGATTGAACAACTAAAATTAAAATTATATATACCTATAGGTACGTTCATATTTTGTGATCCTGTGATACTTTCGTTATAGAACAAACTCGAAATTCGGGGCACGACCCGGCTACTCTAAATCGTTTAGTTCCAGTGAATTACGAGAATTTAAATTAAATCGGGTATAAATAAACGTGATTACTAGACGCTGAAATTCTTGTGTAAAAGTTACAACTAAGACGTTATAAGTCATGAACCTTTCTTGATATTATTACTGAAGAAAGGATTTTCCGGCGCCTCCGTATTATAGATTAATCGTCAGAAAATCCAATTTAGACAAAAGACAATAACACTTTACATTGTTAATCTGGAAAACACTCATCATATTTCCGTGTCGTCACAACTTCAGTCATATCAGCGGCGAAAATCTACATGGGCCGCAAACGGAAGACAAGATGGAGACGACTTTCTATTGGTAAGCACATGAAATTTTGACTAATGCCGGTTACTGAACTAATAGAAAATTGAAAAACATGCTGCACGACAGATATATGGTCTTTTTATCTCTACATAATGTTGTGATGTGGAAATAAAATGAGCTTTACTAAATAAGCGATGGAAATTATTGATGATTTATGGTTGTAGATTTTTGGCATATTGTACATTTCACGGACGCTTTGGTATAGACACTTGATCCATTCTTTTATCATTTATGACTTTTCTTCACTGACGGCATAATATTGGTATAATTAAATACTAAGAAGCACTCTGTATCAGCATGCGTGTTTGGGTATTCAACCTTGTACAATATATGATAAAAATATATTATGCATACTATAATATACATACCTACATTCATAACTGTACCTTTGAATGCTTGGTACAAACGAGAAGGAAAAATATGCGAAGCCAATGTGAAAGTTTTATTCCTTAACTCTGCGTCAATCAATGACTTTGGCAGGAGAAAACCAGTTATTAATATTTGATGAGTTTCCTTCTCAAGAACACAATACAACTCTTTATACTAAACTCTTGTTTCCCCCTTGCTCTTTTCAATTTTGGTCAACATTTTTTTCTTCTATGAAGGTCTCTGTTCCGCAGTCTCTCTCTGTTCGGTCTCCCGCACACAACTTTCTCGACAGACTGCCAGTTAAAATAAAGCCCAAACCTACGGTATACCATTTCCCATAATATTTTCATCAAGCATGGCTTCTTTTGTGAACTGGTATTGCGCTAGACCAAACAAACTGCCATTTTCAGGTCAGGTAGGTAGAAGGTTTAAGTTGAACAAAGAGGGAACCAGAAGGCCTTTCTTTTTGTTTTTCTCTTTCATATTCCAGGTACACAATACATCCATGTATTCTGAAATGGACAACCCCATTAAACTAAAATCTCTCAAATTCTATTTATACCAAACGATCATCTACTCACTCACACTTTCTTCTCTCGTCTGTCGAAAAACGCCGTGGTCTTTCTCTATTTAAAAGGTTGTGCGTGTAGGTACCAGTGTTGATGAGCAGCATTTAGAACACACTTACATACAACTATAGTCACATGTATAATTTATCTTCTGGTAAAATCGCTTCTCTTCCTCAACTATTTCTCACACTCAGAAATTATCATATGAAAAACTTATCGCTGTACTTCCAGTTTCCTCCTTGCCTGACTTGAACTTTTCCGTTTCATGCTCCTTCCGTCTTCCTTACCACGAACTGCTTACTAGAACGATGCATTTTCACTGTTTTTCTCGGAAACGTTCTTTTCATTCTAAATGAATAATGTGGTTCAAGTGAATGGTTGTACTGAAAGAGATGAAAACGAACGTTGTTAGAGTAGCTGCCGGGAGTTTGAACACGGCAAAGTTAAAACTTTTCATCATATCACCTATCTATATAGAATTGTCTGTGAGTAGGAATAGGTGTAGGTGTGTGTTCATAGGATATTATTATAATGCTTGAATGTCTCTGTAACTAATATTTGAAAAGAAAGGAAGGAGACGAAAGGCTGTATAACGTGGGACGTGTGTATGCTAGGTACATGCACGTATTGTTCCTCTTCTTCCTCTTGTCGTCCACGTCTCGTTGTTGCCTCTCTGGTGTAGCGGCGGCGGTGGTGGTGATAGAATGCATATATAAGTTGTAGGATATAGTACTAGATCATGGCAGTTAACACAAAGGAAAAACTTTTTCTCCATTTGATTCTATTCAGCATTCAAGACGTCTCCCCATATATTATGTGCATTTTGGTCGCAGCTTGACAATTAATCATAGGATTTGTGAGGAAATAGAGAATCCGGTGTGATATTTGGGCTTTCCACCACACCACCACACACTAGCCAGCCAGGTTGAAAACAGCAGCAGCAGTAGAGTTAAATGTAATGGGAGCAGGAACGACGCTTGTTCCTTTTTATATATGACTACTCTAAAAAGGAAGACAGTGGGTGGACTAATGTAAGGAAAAGGAGGGCGAGTGAGGAAAGTGGTTTGAATGAGTTACTACTTGTGCTTCTCTACTTTCTCCCGAGCGTGTGTGCATGCCACTGGTATCACCACAGCTTTGTTGTCGTTCTCTTTTAATGCCATTCTCTTCTTCGTCTTCTCCTTGGGACAACTTTTCTCCGCTCACTCACAACAGTCATGTACAAGCGGTAATACCTGAGAAGAACAAGCCCACCAAAGGAGTATGTTGTAGACCAGTGGTAAAGTATAAGTACGTTTAAAGCTTCATGATGACTTTAGCTTGTGAATTCATATTATTTCCTGAAAAAGTTTTTAACTGCGAAGCTACCACGAGGACCATCAATGGTTGTAGTTTAGGGGAAAGTAATGCAATGTAAGGTAATGCGCCTTTTACACTAAAATATTACATTACTATTTCAACAATAATAATACGAAGGATTTTGTCGGGGGATAAAAGGACGGATCTTGTGTCTTTCGAGAATCTTGAGTAAAAGTTAAATGGATAAAATTGGAAAGTTATTGGGTATTGAAGCTGGTTCACGTCGACACACTACACAAATGGATGTACTATTTTACGACTTAAGTGTCGGTGATGAGTCTGGATTGGGGGATAAAACTGGTGTGGTGATGACGATGAGAGGAATTAAGGGATACCTAATGTTTGAAGTTTGAATATTGTGCAAATCATCAGAACTACCAAAAAGACCGTCTATGATATAATGCATATTAATATTATGGACCATTACCTGGTTTGACCTATTATATTATGCTTTTAACTTTGCTTTTAGTGCTTCAAGTATTGCAAGTTGTTAGTGTTGCTAATTAAATGTGGCGGTGACCCGACCACAAAAGTAGCAAAGTTTTAGTTTAGTCTTACTGATGAAAATGCTGAAATGATCATATTACAATATTACTGGACTAGTCCTATTGAAATCTGAGAACTCTATATTCCTATCTCACATTGGACAGAATTATTACAAGCTTATTGCGAAAACATGAAATTACTGTGTTGTGAGTTGTTATTGGACATGATGTATTACCATCTACGTGGGTGTGGGGTTGTTTGGATGAATTTGATATCGTGTGGTTGAGTATATACGAGCTCGTATTATAATAATGCTATATATCTTCTATGTATGTAACTACCACGCCAAACAAGCTGATCTTAATTCTCCAACACCTAGTATGCTCATATTATGATTCCTCAGAGACGCACAGTTCAGTGTTGGAGGGTGGAAAGCAAATTCGAATTTTTTTCCACTTCATGGAACTCCATCTTCAACTCGGTCGAAACTGCTTTACTGTGTTGTGAGTTGTTATTGGACATGATGTATTACCATCTACGTGGGTGTGGGGTTGTTTGGATGAATTTGATATCGTGTGGTTGAGTATATATTATAATATGCTATATAACTTCTATGTTTGTAACTACCACGCCAAACAAGCTGATCTTAATTCTCCAACACCTAGTATGCTCATATTGTGATTCCTCAGAGACGCACAGTTCAGTGTTGGAGGGTGGAAAGCAAATTCGAATTTTTTTCCACTTCATGGAACTCCATCTTCAACTCGGTCGAAACTGCCTGCCAGTACCAGTCAAGCCTTTCTGGAAGGACATACCATACCATAAAGAAATATACTCACACTATAATGCCATCGTATGGGTCTCTTCATCTATCAACCCTATAGTCTCACTTAGTACATGGTTAATATACTTCAATTCTCAGTGAGAATTTCTCACTCATACAACCCATAAATATACATTTTATAACGTAGTATTGAGAGGAAGAACGACCACTAAAATGGCAAATGTGTGGGATGATGGTCACGTATGTACATCTGCTGTATAACACTAACTTGCAAATTCCTATCGTTATATCTTCATGGAACTCCATCTTCAACTCGGTCGAAACTGCCTGCCAGTACCAGTCAAGCCTTTCTAGAAGGACATACCATACCATCAAGAAATATACTCACGCTATGCCTATAATGCCACCGTATGGGTCTCTTCATCTATCAACCCTATAGTCTCACTTAGTACATGGTTAATACTTTAATTCTCACTCATATAACCCATAAATATACATTTTGTAACGTAGTATTGAGAGGAAGAACGACCACTAAAATGGCAAATGTGTGGGATGATGGTCACGTATGTACATCTGCTGTATAACACTAACTTGCAAATTCCTATCGTTATATTATGTATTTATGTACATATGTACTTCAACTATCAAAGAAAGTATGTTTCTACTTGGATTAACTGCATATTATTATTAGACCCTTTTCCTTATGGATTCAAAGACGTTGTTATCATTTCAATAGTTTGCTATTCTATGCAATGGAATGTAGTTGTGGTGAAAGGGATAAGCTATATTATAATGTTAATATCATGAAAGAGAATACATTTTATTTGAAAATAGAAGGATTTGATTTTGAGAGACAGGAAAGAAAGTATAAAGGAAATACCTGGATACGAACAGAAAATAAGACATTCGTTGGAAATAATGTGGACATAATAAATACATAGATATACCTACATATATATGTATCTTATGTAAATTCAATATTGCTGCTGCGTAGATATGAAAGTAAGGGTGCTGCTGGTAGCAGTGTTAGTGGTGTTCCCAGTGGCTTACCTCAGAATATCCTCTCTAGGCCTGCATGCTTCATTCACTTCTTTATGGTTTATAAGATGGTGATGATTCCAGTGAAAGAAAGACGTGTAGGGAAATGTCGTGGTTCCACTTTTTCTTGTTCGACATCCCCAACAACACCAGCATGCAAGCACAACTGATTTTTTTATTCATACACCATTATGAAGACTGGCACATTGAGAAACTTTCTCGTTTGGTTGATATATCAGAATACCAGCAGAACAACAACAGCAAGAAATGTAGTCAGCATATTATTTTCTTTCTTCAGTGATTTAACCGATGTACCCCCCATTTTATGTGCATTTACATTTTGATATGAAGCATAACATTGTGCAGAAAAAGCTTTTATGATGATAAACATGACTCTTCTTCTACGATTCAACGCTCACAAAAACCTACTTTCTTTCTGCATGATGCATCATTGTCATAGTCTTCATCGTCATCTACATCCCTTCACCAGTACCACCATTCTACTACACATCCTTCCAACCATCCATTTCTCCTTCCCATCATCATTATAATCTCGTAGCATTCAAAAAGTTGACACAAAAAAACACATTATTCCTTCCATCTAAAGAGAAGAGCCGAAGAGCTATAGTCTTCTATTATTCTTTGCAGAAATTGTCTTCTTTTCTTCCCATCGTATACACTGCTCAAGTATGACTGCGTACTCTCTGCTGTTCATGATAATGATTATGATGGAGCATCACAGAAGAAAAGAGTGCAGAAATTTTTCTTTCTTTTGGTCGTTGCTGTTCTCATTTTCCCATTACAATGTACTGTATAAAAATTGCTAGAAGTCGAGACTTTCTTGGAGGAAAGGAAAGAATGAAAGAGGATTTTCTTGGCTCTTCTGTATACATTTACTCAAAATACTGGAATTGGAATGTGTTTTCAACTGTAAAGAATTCAGCAAGAATATGATGGCGACGATGATAAAAAGCTGCATGAAATGTGGGAAGTAATATGCATAAAAATATTATGTGCCATGTGGGCACTTAGTAGATTATCATTGTAGTCATCAGCATCATGGGCATCTTCTCACCGAGTGAATTACTCAGTAAAAATCAGTTAGAAGCTAGGTACATTTTTTCTGTTGACCTACTTATTTCTCCCATCATTATTTTCGTAGAAGAGAAAGGAAAACAACGCACCTGAAACTGGTGACTCACATGTACAAAATGTAATACATGAAAGAGCAAGTCATTATTTTGTTCGAAAAATTAATTCATCCTTTTCGTTTTCCAAAGAATTGATTCTCATATTCTATTCCGAGATGATATCAAATCATTATTGACATGACATGAACATAATTATGCCACTGATATAAAAGAATAAGTAAAGCTAGCAGACTTATTCTAATAAGTATTATTATAAAACACACACGGTATAAATTATAGTATTGAGTATAAAATGCTATTTTACTTGTAGAATATAATCAGCCGAATAAAATCGTTTGAACCATGCATTATCATTATTCAGTTTTCTCAAAAAGCTTGGATAATTTACCTGGATTGGATGTAGCAGCTGATGAAGGAGAAATCGTTAACTGTATAGCTAATGTAATGTTCCTTATATAAGACTTGATAAATATGATTGTGTGTGACCGATATGTATAATCATTATCATACAATTATGCATGTACGTAAATGTGTATACAATAACTCTATAACAATCAAGGCTCGTAATAATACATTTTAGAATATTCTGAAGAATATGCATACAACAGCTTTTCTCCGGTAATGACTGCCACTCTCCCTTCAACCGATTTCTCTGGTTCCGTGATAAATTTTTTATTTCGTATAATGTAGCCCATTACTGTGACAGTGTCGCATAATAATGGTCCCTCCTTCATGGCACTCCTACTCCTTTCTCAACATAATGACTTTATTCAGGCACCTTTTTCTTTAAACGCAATAACAAAGCAGCAGAGCATTTTATCAGCTCAAGATGATTCCCCCAGATAATAGTAAAAGCGAGAAGGACAAAAAATTCAGCGAAGGAGAGAAGAAAAGAAGAAAAAAGTTATTGGGAAAGCTATAAGAGGTCGACTGCGTACATTCGATATTGCTTGCTTTGGTAAAAGAGGCCAGTTTACGTGGGACATATCAGCCTGCACATGGATTCTTTTTTCTTTCAGAAGAAGAGCTAGAAAGAGTCAAGAAGAAAATTCTAAATCCATCTCATTGACAATCATCGAAGCTTTCGTGTACCATAGACGATGGCATAAAAACAGAGCAACCCATGCATCGCATATACCCATGACGTGCTTCTTTCTACAGTCGCAGTTCATACTGTTTCATATTGAGCCCTACTTCTCCTCGAATGATTGTCAAGAAGGAGTAAAGAGGAAGTAAAAAGTTGTGAAGAGAGCCTTTTTCCTCTTTTGCAATCTTTCAATATGTCGACGCACATCCTTGTCTCTACTTACTATACTACCTTTTGCTTTGGCTGCTGATCCTACGTGAAATACAGTATACAGACTTTTCTCAATTTTAGTTATAAAAAGCTTATTGATGTGTAACTATATATAGCAATTTCTAATATAATTCTAGCTTCACAAGAAGACTGCTAGGGAAATTCCAATGTAGTTTCAAGTGTCTGTATAGGTAGGGGGCAAAACGATCGTTTAAATTTCCCGTGTGACCTGCTACAAGAACCTGTCCGTGATACATGGCAGTAGTTTGAGTTAGTAAATAGTGTAAAGCCCATGGTTATATGGCTGTAGATAGTTGTAAGCATGTATATTAGGTATGTATGTATATAATAGCTCATCAGATCCCTATCTGTTGAGTATCGGTATCAGTGTAAATCTATAGATAAAAATTTGAAACTGGTATGTGCATTCGTTGTTGTTGATATATACTACAAAAGACCTCCTCGAAAAGTGTTTTCTACGAGCTCAGCATATATCTTCCGCCTCACACGACTCTAGACTTTTCTTTCATTCATAATGCATTATTTGTGTTGAGCTTTGTGCCTTAGTGGGTCCTCCTGGACCAGCATACATGTCGTCGGCGTGTCTTTCTGAATAGTGGTGTCTCTGCTGAATGACATTTTTACTTTATGTGGTCGTCCTGAATCATCACGATGGCGGCGTTAGTGATATTGTTGGCTGGAGAAACATTCTGAGAGCTTTTTTCTCCATAGACGACCTCGTCCTGTTCATCATCATCGTCATGCATTACCAGACAACAACGCTTTAAATAAGGAGAGAACCTACACTTGACTTGAGTGAGTGAAATGCACGCACAGAGAATGTAACAGTCAAGTCCAGCCAAAATGTACATGTTCGTGGTATGAGGGAAAATTGGGCTATCGACTATTGCATTAGCCCATGTATTTCATGGATTTTTTTATTCAGGCATCAGCCCTTTCAGTTGTGAGCAGGACTGTGAAAGTTAAGGAAAGTCGATTTCTAAGCTTGGGGCTTACCCATCCTCTATTCGATTGTTGACGGCAGTAACTGCGTGTCTTCAGCGTATGCGGCATGATATCCTATTTGATGTACGGACGAGTGAAATGAAAGGGCTTTGAACGAAATAATACATGTTACATAAAAATTGCTGGAAAATTACGTTAGTTTTCACGTACACATGCACGTAATGTGATCTGGCGAAATTTCCCAAAAAAAACGATAGATTCTTGCCTCCCAGGAAGGATAAAACAAATTTGTCGGTTTAAACAGGCTTCTGTCCATATTGGAGTCTAGACCTTTTGGTGCGCATAAATTATGAATATTATTGGAACTCCGTGCATGATAAAATGTTAATGCAATGAGACGCTGCGCTTAATTAGATTGAACTTTTAGTTTGGTTGCATGTACGTTTTTGACTTGCCAAAAAATAAATACGAAAGTGGGAGGTAAGCGCTACAATTAACTATTTTTGTTCTACAATGTGAAAGATAATGAATGGTAAACAAAAAGTTGCGATGAATGTTCTCCGAACAAAGCTCGCAGTATGGTTCATACCAAGAAGGATGATTACTTATAATTAGCTAATTATCTGTGGTAGAATTTGGAGGATTTTGGGTATATAGATGAATATGTTATGATGAAAAGAAAGTTTTCTATCCACATACATATGTGTAGTATTTGTGTGTTTGTTCAGAGTTTCCTGGTTTCCTTTCGTAAAACATTCGATTGTATGTTTACTTATAATTCCATTAACGAACTATTGGAAGGCTTCCCTTTCATTTTCATTAGCTTTTTATAATATCAAAAGGCTTGACTTTTCTGGCATAACATAAATAGTATGATTTAGCACGTAACACTAATATATCTATTATACATGGTGCTTTGTTATTGGTGATGGTGGTGCCCGGTGACATTTCTCTCCCACACGTCATTTCCTTTCCGTAGACAGAAACTTTCACAAAGCAAAAAAGAAAGAAAAGAAAAGACATTTAAATATTTTCTTGAATGCTATTCATGCCACCACACATCCAATTTTTCCTACCCACTCAAAAGAATAAACGGAATGATTCAACTATCTCCATCACATCATTCCTCCGTCATATTTTTCTTCTTGTTGAAGAAACAAAAGGATATGCATATCGCATTCATGTGTGACTGTATCTGTATTGTTGGTCTGAGACTGGTGGAGACTTGAGCAATTTTTTCTCTTTTTTGTATTTATTCATTTCCATTGTTTCCCTTCTCGTATGATATTTTTCCTTTTCTTTGTGATTTAAAAACAACCAAACCTTCCTAGAATATAAGTACGTAAGTAGAAGAAAAGACAACACGGAAGGAAACGGATTTTTCTTTTCATCCTTTCCTCTTGAGGATTTTGTATTGACTTTTGTTTTCTCGGTCTTTTCTCGTCTTCTTATTTATTTAAGAGAATGCGCTTGTTATTCTGAAAAAGATCTATATGTATTATTTGTATTCTCGTCGGATTTTGGATGAAAGTTTAGCTAAGACTATGAGAAGCAGTAGACTGATGAGTTGTAGCCGTGCACTCTAAGTACAATAATGTATGTATCGCTTGCTCTAACACAAACATCAGGAAATGGTAGGGTATCCGGGCCAGTTCTAAGATCAGAAAACCTCCAAATTCTGTGAGTTCGGTTCTAATCTCACAAGAAAAATGAAAGAACCCAACTTTTATTGTGCAAGCATCTTTATCACTGCATTTGATGAACGTTACTCTTGCAGTTTATGCGGCAATATACGTTAGCGTATTCCATTTTTATTATTTTATTTTAATCTTTGCCAAAGGTGAAAGTACATATTATTATACCTTCCAGGAAAATGCTTCTATTTCCGAACAAGTATATCCATAAACATGATTCCAAAGTTAACTTTTAAGAGAAAAATTATACATGTAACAATTCAGATGTATACAAAACTCTACATAATACTACCTGAAAATAAATAAATAGCTGCATCTAGACAATGAAAATCCATACAAGTTAAAACTGGGAAAGAGAAAGTAGCAAAACGAGACGATTCTGTTATGCAATGATACGTGTGGGGTACACTGCTTAAAAGCTAGTGATTTCAGGTAAGGTAGAACAGCAGGAAAAAGTGAACAACTTTTGCAGTTTATTTTTCTTAGAAGGTTTTCTGTCAACTATTTTGCAACAGTTACAGTTGGGCATGATATACAAAACTGTTATAGATGTTTTTTTTACTTTCCTCAAGGATTTTTCTTAGACGATTCCAATGATTTCTTTCTATTTCTTTAGGTCAGTTTTGAAAGTTTGTCTTGCTTTCCTTGAAACAATAAAAAAGTACTCAAAGCATTTAGGCACATAACTTTCTAGCTGGATCATAACGTAGGTTATTTATAATACATAGGTGGGTATATTTATGAATTTGACTTGCATGCTTGTGACATAACAGCATCAGTTACTTCATATACAGAACATTCAGAACGAACGGTATTAAAGAAGCTAATGCGTTATATATTTTCTTCCTTTCCAAGAAACTTTTCTACTTTAACAGGCTAATTCTTTATTGTTTCTTGCCAGGTTTGATTTCCGATCTCTTTTGTTTATTTCCTTTCCATTCTTTTCCCCTCTCATTCATTTCTCTCTGAAAAATAACCTTTTCTTTTGTTCAACTCTTTCACTATTTTCGGCTGTCATTAGCATAATATAATAGATTTGTATGGGGTAAGAGAAAAATACAAAGGAAAGGTCGTCTCCTATTAGTATTCATCATCATGAGAGCTAACTCTTTTGAACGTACAGAACTAGATGCATTGTACAAAAAGAAGAGAGAATGATAACAAGGAGAAAACTAAAAGTAGCCATACGTACAATACGCATAACACTTCCATTTCAATTTCCTATCCGTTTGTCACATCAACACCAATAGTAAGAAACTCTCTGAAAAAGATAAAGGGAAAAAGTAGTGGCCTTTTATATCCCTTCTTTTCATATTATCTTTAAAGCTCAAAATACATTCCGGCATCTTTATATCCATTAGCAGAATGGCACATTTTTATGTACGCCTTCTGTTGGAAACATCTCATGTGTGTATGTGGTACAAATCCATTTCTCCGCAAACAATTTCCAGCCAAAGATTTGTGTAGTCCGTGCCTTTTACTTATTCCTCCTTCCTACAAAGCTATGCATATAATATGTTCATCGTTATCATCATTCCTCCACTTTTCATTTCCAGTTTTTTTGCTGCCTCTTGTGGGCGAATGTTGACGTTTGCTCTTTACACAATATCATTCTTAAGTGTAAATGGGAATGAATATATACATGAGAGAGACAGAGCGAGAGAGAGAGAAATGTGAGGAAAAAATTGATGTACGTGAAATTGGAAGAGACTTTTCCACTTGGTTTTTCTATTTTCTCCTTCTTTTCGTCCTCTTTTTCTCCCCTTATTCATCTTGTTATATAATGTTATTTTTATATATTATGCAATGTGTGTTATGTGTGTGGATGGATAAAAAATTCCTCCAGAAAGAAAATGCAGAATGCGAGGAAAGGATATCGGCACAAAGAGAGTACACGGAAAGCTGGTAAAGCGAAGCGTACATTGGACGTAACATTTACAAGATTCCGAGTTTCTACTTTCTGCTGTAAGTAATGCATATATTATCATCAATAGTAGTAGGAAAAGAAAGTAGGCGTAAGCTGTATAATGCATTTATATGTAGGCGAGCGGGCAGCACAAAAAATAATATGTACGAGTAATGGTCGTTCTCTCTCACTCTGACTCTCTATATCCATTTTATTCATCTGACTGAGCAGACGAAGAAGAATGAAAGAAAAAGAGGCGAGAAGAGAAGACGTGGCAATTGCTTCACAGTATCCACGCCTTTCTGGCATTCTAAAGGTTGTTAACGCTGTAGCCTCTTTTCCTACCGTTTCCGCCATCACCACTACTACCACACTTTCTTCCATTTCTGTTCTACTATTAGGTATGCTATTGTAGTAGGATTGTTACTGCAGCTTGAATGAGACTTACGAAAAACTCTTTTTGGACATTAAGGTTTTCTTTCTCTTTGTATGGAGGAAAGAGAGAAAAGGGCTAACGAATACGATGGAAAGTAAGGATATATTCCTCTCAGTATAAAGAAAGAAATGGCAAAGTGGTAATAGTGACAGGAAACGTAAGAAATAGAATCCTATTTAAATGCAGCACTGCTGCTGCCGCTGTTAACACTGCTGGATTGGTTATAGTTGTTGGAGAAAAACTACGCAGCCATGTTTTTGTTGGTATCAATAATGCCAAGGTTGTTTCTCGTTTGACTTACACACACATAATAGCTAGCCACATTTTTACACAAATGCAGAAGCAAGATCTACGTAAAATTTTAGCAGAAACGGAGGAAAGAGAATTGAACCAGAGAGACAGAGAAAGAATGACTGGTTTTTAAAGACATTATTACCACTTCGAGAACAGCAACTCTTGCAAGAAAAAATAGTAGCTATATACACTATAAATGTACAGGAGACGGAATGTGTTTTAGTACATCAAAATGTGTCTCTATAAATCGAGAAAATACGGTTGTTTTTGTGGAAGACGAAGATGGTTTTATTATTCGCAATTCAGAAAATACTGCCTTTCTGTTCATGGACGCGATGCGGCCACGTTCCTTGTTCTTGGAATAAAATTCCGATTCCGGTCGAAACAGTAGCCTTATATATTTCTAGCTATTGAACGCGACGTGAACTTGCATATAATTTAACTCTCTCTCTTCCTCCCGTTTTTTTGTCGACAAAAATTTGGATTGGAATGTTATTGTTTTCTATCTCTCCTTTTAATTTTCAGTGAGGCCGCTGCTGCTACTTCTATTACAACTATTACTATAATCATTTTCCTTTTTGTACAATATTGCGTTATTGCTTACTGTTATTGCGATAGCCATTACTTTTCGAGGATGGTATAAATAGTTAAAGGAGATGTACATACTTACTTGTACAATCCCCATGATTTTCATTACCAGAAGGATAATAGCAATAGAAAATGATATTTTAAAAACTATTTTTGAACAACTCATGTAAACGACAGGTGTCTAAAAAAGGAATGGGACTCATTTTTTCTCGTTCACCCTTTTTTGTTTCTCTTGTTTCAGTTATGATGTAACAGAAAATGTGTTGTTGTTTGTGCTATTTGCGTAAGCAGAGCTCATAGATATTAAAATGTATTTTTGGGAGTAGTCAACTTCCACTAAGCATGTTTGAAAGAGAGAGAGAGAGACGAGAATCTGTAAAATGGAATTACCTACTATACATACGTATGTATATTTGGAAATTACACCATAAAATATATACATGCATACGAATTTTCTAAAACTGCTTTCTCATCTTTCTGTTTTCCCTGTGCAGTATTTAGACGTACACACTGTTCAGGAGTTTGAGTTGACAGTGATGGATTCTTGCGATAATCCAAAAACTTAGCTTCCTGAATTAGTCATCCTTCCTTGGTGGCTGCGGTAGCAACATACATAGCAATTCGGTAGGGAAAAGAGGCAGCAGTCGTTGTTGTTGTAGCAGTTGACTCTGTTGTCTGATTACTATGGAGTAAAGGAATGTGAACGAGTGTATACAAACAGTCATGTTTGAGTTTTGTGGCTGCCATTGAATGATAACGTAGTGTAAAAGTTTTGAAAGTTGCAGTCTGCAGTATTGCCGGCTATATAGGACTTGAGGTACACGTTTTTTCTACCGATCCATTTTAGCGTGACTGAACCAGATATATGTAGGTTTGGAGTTGCTAGAAGTTGTTGTGGCGGTGTCAGTGTTGGTAAGGATGGGGATGCTTGATGTGCTTTGCTTGGCTGGTTGGTAAAATCAGATCGTAGTCGAAAAGTATTAAGCAACTTTACATCTTTCAAGTAGTCACATTCATCCATCTTTTATAAGTAAAGTCTCTATTTCACTTTCATTCAGACTCGCACAGAGCCACATATTGTGTCCAAAGGGTAAATATACAAGGAACCACAAGGACTAGAATGAAAAGTTGATCATTTCTTGCCGTCCTATAAAAAATGTTGATTTTGCGGTTCGTACAGAACCCAATGGCAATTTGAATCCTTTTTGGAGCACTTACAAATAAAATAGACAGACAGTGAAAAAAAGACAAAAAATATTTACTTTATCCGTCAGACAAGTTTTTGTTGGGTTGGGTTTGTTTTTGTTGCTGAGTCCTACACGGAGAGAAAGATAATGAAAAATTCGATCGATTGAATTACATACATAAAGCAACCCGTAAAGCTTATTGTACGGAATCAGATACACTTTTTGAATGACTTTGTGTCAACTAATCTGTCGAGTAAAGAGAACGTCATTTCTTATCCGTAAATCTATTAGGACCTATACTCTGCTTTCATTTTATCTGTTTTGAAGAAGCTTATGACAGCAATAATATTTTTTCTATTTAACTCATCCGTCAAAGCGAAATTAATTTTGGCAGATGAAATCATTTTGCCAATTTTGAACGCTATACCTTTCCCAATACTAAGTTGTTGAAAAGTTTTCTTGTTGTTTAAGCAGTGTTTTGAGTTAAACGAGAATTTAAACAAGTGAAACTTGATAATAATAAAGTAGATCATACTCTAGTACTTATTTTTACACGCTTCCAACTTGAACTTGCGTGAATATGCGGTGTATCACCTCCTTTTATGCAACCATATATTCAGTACGCTCAAATTCTACGCTTTCAGTGTATCTGTTCACTCCATATTATTTCGTAATCTGTAACTGAGGATGAGAAAAAGCACCCATGGGATGCTTGCCCAATTCCCTTAATAGCTTTTCAGCTATGTACTTATACTCACTTACAAACACACAACAAACACGTTTCGTTGTGCAGGAACATCCGCTTTCGTGCACAGCAGTACAAAAACTCACGCTTAAAACCACTTTAAAAACCCATGAATGAAAAATACGGCGAGGGGCAATATATAATATCAGTATCAGAACCAAAGAATATACAAATAACGAAGGAGGTAACCTAGTCAAACAGCCCTCTATTGTAGTAGCTCTCAATTCGTGTATATCAAATCGACCGACCTACCCGAATATATAAAGTTTAATTTTCTCTTGATCATCAAAGTACACGTAAGGAATAATGCAGGCATTTTTCGTAATAATATTCCAATAAGTAGGTACATAAAGTACTCCACCTCTTCGACTAGCTTATATGCAGTAGTTCTCGTTCTACAAAAGCAGTTTCTGAAGTGATTACATTTAATTTCCTACAATTTGATTTCATTTTCTTTATTACAATCACTATCATGATGTACATTGCCTTGCTGTCCTGCCCAGTATTGAGGTGGAATGCTATACAGTCCAAAAATAATAAGTCCGCTGTATGCTTCTCGTAACCCTTTCAAGTGATAAAAAATAAGCATAAAAGAAATTCGCCGAGAATGAAGAGGAACAGGCGAAAACACCGATGAAAGCTTTGAAAGAGATCCTCTTTGCTTTACTTTCACTTTTGTATTCAACTGACACTACTGCATCCACACTCCATTCGCTATACGAAGAAGGAGTTGTGTAGTATGTTTTGTGTATTGATTTGGAGAACCATTGCACTGCATTATTATGAGATGTTTGTTTACTTCATACCGCCTTTTCCCTCAGAATTCAGAATGATGATGCTGGCGATGGTGAATTGAATGCAAATGGATATTAATATGTAATATGTACCTTTATGCTTACACAAGTGCATGGATGCGGATGGGCATACAACTTACAACAGAAACGTTGGTTTCCCCATTTGTATCTTCAGGTCGAGGAGTACGTTTACGATGAAAAAAACTATAATACACAGCGGAAAGCCTAAATAGTCAGTCAAAGTATGTATGCGTTCGTGCGTGTTTGGCTGAAATGAAACATTCATGTCATGGATTTATGCAATCCTTGGCTGAGAATGAAGAAAACAATGATTCATTCTTTTGCGAAGGAACTTGAATTGAACATTACAAATTGTACCTACCTTTATTACAGGCAACATGAATTAGTGTTACATTGTATATTATGCAATTATTATGTATCATATATTATGTTCCTGTTTGTATGTTCCTTCTTTTATACTTTTCTGTGGAGAGAACGAATTATAAGGAGTTCTCGTCAGAGAAGAATCTTGGCTAATATGACATGAAAACGTGTTTGGAACCACTAGAATACTATGCTACTTCTGTTCAAAAGCTACCCCAATGACCAGAATCCAGCTAAGTTAGCATTTATTTGGGTTTCAAAGCGCTCAGGAAGTACCATTTGGCGCTGTGCACTTTTACGACCAAACCAAACCGATTTAGAACGAGACACAATTATAAATTGTCATACAGATTTATCTCCAAACGTGGCAACACTGATTGAATTGGTACTCATAAGGTGCACTTTAGTTTACAAAAGTAAGTGAGTCAATCTGGCGAATAGCACCATCTAAGACTGATTTAAAACCATAATGTTGCATGCATCGTTCCCGCCTTCATCTTATGCCAACATTATATTTACGTCATCTCACTCAAGGTAAAAAATAACAAAGACTGACAGTAACAATTTTATTTGAAGATATTAAAATGCCAAAAATAGGAAAACATCAGTTTGAGTCGAACTTTAAAAAGACAAATTAAAAAAAAGGTTGGACGATTTAGTGTACAAATCGGCCGTAATCCATTCATAACAGACAAGGTGATTCCAGTGTCCCACATCCAAGAACCTCCAAACACCTCAGAGTATCCGTTACCGTCACCTTTAAATCTCTGGAGTTACAACGATAACATCGATACCAATAAATCTAGAAGAGAATCAGACAGCCCTGTGAAGGAAATTGCAGCTGAAGAACAAAACTTGACATTTGATTTCCATCAATTCAAAGAAAAATTGTTGTGTTGGGCCATAAATCAAAACATTAATAGAACATCTCTGTCATCTTTACTCGTTCTATTACGTCAACACTCGTGCTTCGATTCACTTCCAAAAGACGCCAGAACGCTTGTCAGGACTCCAAGAGTGAACAACATTCGAAATTTAGAACCTGGTCAATATTGTCACATTCCTTTAGAAGGAACATTAATATCAATAGTAGAAAAGTGTCACATAAAACCTACGGAAGTTTCACTACAACTCAATATCGATGGGCTTCCAATTTCCAGAAGCAGCAGTCAACAGTTTTGGCCAATCCTAGGTCATTTAACATGTATTCCGAATTCCCCACCATTTGTAATAGGATTATACTTTGGACTGGACAAGCCAAAATCCTCTAACGAACTATTAGCCGAAGTAGTCAAGGATATTAACCAGTGCAAAATAATTTGTGGCGATATTAAAGTGTCTGTTCACAGTGTTGTATGCGATGCTCCCGCCAGGTCTTTTATTTTAAACATTAATAGTACTATACGATCAGACCAATCAATTAGGCTGAAGGTTCACGAAGACCATCATGTTAACAGCTTGGATACTGAACTAGCGAAACTTCATATTGACCTTGTACAGCAAGTTCCCCTAGATTACCAACACCTGGTTTGTTTGGGAGTAGTGAAAAAACTTCTTACAATTTGGACAAAAGGAAAAGTGCCTGGCTGTCGTCTCTCAGGTAGACAAGCTCATATAATCTCGCAGAGATTAATAACATTGAAGTCACATTTTTCCAGCGACTTTGCAAGAAAACCGCGTTGCCTCTCACAGCTGAGTAATTGGAAAGCAACTGAGTTTAGGTCTTTTTTATTGTATTCAGGGCCAATTGTACTGAAAGAAATCTTACCTTGTGTTTATTATGATCATTTCATTGTTTTACACGTTGCCATAACAATTTTGTGTTCTAAACTTCTGCAACCTTCTCTTGTCGATTATGCAACTAATTTGTTGAAATATTTCGTTGAGCATTTTCCAACACTTTACGGAATTGACAGCGTTTCCTATAATATACATAATTTAATTCATCTTGGAAACGACAGTAAAAAATTTGGGGTGCTAGACGATTTTAGTACGTTCAGATTTGAAAGCCATCTAGGCACTATTAAAAGACTTGTTAGGTCAGGCAATAGGCCATTAGAGCAAATATTTAATAGAATAAACGAGTTGCAATCAATAGCAGCAAGTAACGATAACCTATCCACGGGTCTTACAAAAGAGTTTGATTTGACAAAAAAGACTGGAGATAATGGCTGCTTACTTAAATCTGGACGGGTTTTGGTAATACATGAAATAGATTCCGACCACACCAATTTTATGCTACATGGTGATATTTTGGAAAGTGAAGGTGTTCTTTACTCTGCACCCTGTTCCTCTGAGCTGTTTGGCATTCAACTTTTTAAATCTACTGGTGAAATAGCCATCTTTAACTGTACTGAAGTGAAGTGCAAAGTGTTACTATTTCCACACGAAGGACAGTTTGTCTGTTTTTCCTTTACTACACACAAGGAATTAAAATGTATTGTCTAGTATTATTCAGTGGACCAAAAGAAGAATATGCAATTGTCCATAAATCATGGTTAATTGGTACTACGAAGTGTTATTGGCCTCCGTTCTGGAAGAATTCGTCAAAACTTGATTCCAGTTTGAGGTCAGGAGAGATTCCTAATCCGGCTACTTGGACATTGTACGAGGTTCATATCATCGGACAACGATTTTTTGGTAAAATATTTACTATATTTTATATTAATGACTTAAATATAAATTAGGATGAACATGTATGTATTTATGTGTGAAAATAGTTTTAGGCTAATGTCGTGTTAATTATATTTATGATTCAACAGATACATTTGATGAAGCCAGGAAAAAAATGGCACTTCCGACTGAGAAAATTGATGAATCCGATCTTTCATCGACTGAGGATAATGCACGATTTCGAAAACGACCGTTAGCAGCTGATCCTGATACTGATGACGATGACAATCCATCAGCAGTAACCTCAAAACTGCTTCGACTGAAGAAACAAAAGACCAAAGCTAATGTCCAGTTACCGCCTCCACCAGCACCTCCACAAATAGCCAAGTACGCTTCCAATGATCAGAGTCATGAAAACCGACCTCATTTTGTCATTGCAGGAAATATGCAGAATTCTCCGGTACGTGTAAACAAGAGATCTTACGCACAAGTTTATTTTGGAAGGGAATTTTTTAAAAAATAAATATATCTATTTTTTACGTTAATACTTTTAGATTCAGTTAGCGAGCAATGAGAATGGTATTATCAACGCACTCAGTCCGGCTATACCTCATTGCAGCAATGTTTATTCACCAACTTACTCTCCAGTTGTTCCATTTCCCGAAAAAACAGGAGTACGAGACTTTAACGATATTACTCTTCCCGCTGAAACATCAGAAGGTTCCATTTTAAGAAAATAATATCATTTTTAATTTGTATCATTCATAAGGATTGCAATATCATTTTTATTCTTTGTCAAAATAGGTGTCAATGATAAACAAGGAATCACCGAAGTAATTTACGTCCCCAGTGGCACGGAGAATGGAATACATGAGGATGATTCAAGT
>JAHZMV010001403.1:0-22952 GCA_027743765.1 Coecobrya sp. COE2 | reverse complement strand
TAAACGAGAGAAAGTAAGAACTTGCTCAATTCTTCCTTCTTTTCCCCATTTGCATAATAGATAGTTACACAATGTTGCGGCTTTAGATTCCTCCTTTTTATATGTAGATGTTTTTAATGAAAATGCCTAGTAAAATGGAAATAAGTAATACGAGCCTACACGAATGAGAAAAAGTCTGCACATTTTTCACTTCACCCAGGAAAGGATTTATAGTAGGATTTATAAATAAGTACATATAAATATATGATAGCGAACGAACAATACACGAAGAGTTGAAGGCACACAGATTTTCCCTTTCGGTGAATGGCCGATGAATGAGACCACCAAAAGTGGCTGAAGGAGGAACTGAGAGAAAAGAGAATCAGTCAACCGAGACACATGGGGATCCTAAAGTTTGATATAGACATCATATGGGATTTATAGTAATATTTTACGTGATCAGTTTGTGATTTATACTTTGAAGTACAGCAACCCTGTGTATAAAGCAGTAATAGCATATGTCTGAGATGTTTCACCCACATCATTTTGGGTTGATGGGTGTTCATCCGTCCAACCGGTATTTTAAACATTCTGATCAGGTAGAAATATATATACATACCATTATATTATGTATCAGTATGCAAATGTGTTTAACGAAGAGAGTGAAAGTAAAGGGGAAAAGTCAATTTAAAAGGTAAATGAAAGTGAATATAGTAGTGTGCCAATAGGAAGTGGTAAACTACACCAGTTGTGTACATAATTCAATTTAAATAAGTAAGAGAAAATGAAGACAACATAATCCATTTTAAAGTTTTTTTCTTTCTTTACTTGGTATTATGAATACTTTGTAGGTAATCATTAAATATTCAATATTAGTTCTTTAAGATCTTTACAGGTTCAACTTCCTTGTCAACATATTTTAAAGTTTTTTTCTTTCTTTACTTGGTATTATGAATACTTTGTAGGTAATCATTAAATATTCAATATTAGTTCTTTAAGATCTTTACAGGTTCAACTTCCTTGTAAGCAAATATAAAATTTATGGGCTGCTGTTTTTACGCAGCATTTTCTTTTCATATTTAACGTGAAATATTATTTACACACACACATGGTCCTGTAATAAAATGCAAACTGCCCACGCAAAACCCGTTAAAAAGTACTTACAGATAAATAAACCACATGGTATCAAAAAGCACAGGCTTCTTTTTCTGAACTAGGGAGAAGCTAGAATCAAATCCCAAGATTCCCATTCCAGCTTCTTGAAAACTTTATGTAGACTTCTTTCTTTTAAACGAAAATGAGGTTTTTTGATTAATGACCAATTCACAGCATAAAAGTGAGCTTGGAAATAAGTACATATAACACTTTCCGTACAGCAGCAGTAGCAACATCAGTAGTGGAGTCAGCGCAGTGTAAAGTGTACTTTCGCAATTTTCACGAATTCATTCAACTCAACATTTAGGCTCGTTTCTTTTTACTTTTTGTTTGCAAACACCACCATTATATTTATGTAGGCCGCTCATAGTATTTCTTTTGCTAACCACTGCCACATCCTTAAAATTTATAGTTTTACCGACTGTTTCATCCTTTCCTCTTGGTTCTGCGCTATACCTTTCTACCAACCGTGTTGCCGTCATCACTCCCGTATACTTCGCAAAAAAAACCGTGTTTGTACTATTCACTCTTCTGAATGTATATATATTACCACCTTCACCACCACTGCTCGTTTTTGCATTATTTAGAAAAGCGCAATAAGCAACTTTTCTTCCAACCATTGCCACGTACAAGGGATTCTTTGGGTCGTTGTCGGAAAAGGAATAAAATTGAGTTTGTGCGTAGTGCTGACTGTGATGATGCTAGTTTGTACTTTTATGCGAGGAAGTAAGCGGCTGAGCGGATATGATGGGAAATAAAACTTTAGGTGTGTTTCAATCTGTTACTTGTGCAATAATATATCGTGCTTTTGCTGTTGATAGATGAGATAATGTTGTATTTTTGAGCTCATTTTTCCATGATAAAGTGGAAATTTCCTTAGGTATCGTCATGTGCTGTTATGATGGAAAAATTGCTGATCTCTGGAGATAAATAAAAAAACTGTGATACGGCTTTTCTGAGAATATTTACATTGTTGTGTATCCATTTGGAAAGTAGGTACGGTACACTACAGCATTATTGTATGGGATGATATGTAAATATAAGCTATCGCCATAAGGTGGTACGAATGTATTATAAACGCCCGCGTCAAAATCCTGATACCATCGCTTCCTGTATAGTATTTGGTAATCGAATTTTAGATGCCTGTGAAGTTGGCTTGACGCATAGTCGCCAAGAGTTCAAGTAAAATTCAGTAAAGAGTCTGACAGTTCCATATTATTATGTATGTATGCATGGAAGACTTTGAGTTCAACACGAAGTGTATAGTTTCTCATGAAATGTCAGGTTTACCAAATACTATCAACGTGCGTACAATTTCCCCAGAACAGCGTACATTTTTAAATATTTGCTTAATTATTACTGTCCATCCAAACCCCTCACCTTCAACGTAGCCGAATAGTCAACCTTTTTAGATACAAATAGACTACATACCTGCCAAAATTCAGCAGATAATGGTAGAATATAGAATACGCATCACTTGGATGATTCCCTTTGTACACAATAGGTTTTACAAGGTGAAAACTTCCCACGTATTGTGCACATTATTCAACAAATAAACAGCAGCTATCTGTTAAATTATAGACTTTACTAGACGTTACTATTGTGTCTGTTGTACTATACTCAATAAACGTGAAATCGAAAAATGCCCCACCGTTTCTAGGAAAGGTTTTCTTATATGATTTTGCATGTACATGGTAAATACGAATTTATATCTTGGCTACTACAGAATTTTTTGAAGTAACTAGCAAGTGAACGAATTATTATTTTTTTCGAACGGACTGCCTTTTAAAAATTGGAAAATAGTGGAAACGAAAGGAAAATAGCAACTCTGCTTGTTTCAAACCCAATAAAAATCCTATTGTCACATCACATAATATTATTACTCCAGCGTTCCCGACAGCGTTGTGCCTGCGTTTGCAATATTCTGTTTTGAGAAAAAGAGCGTTTTGTGTGCACATTCATGGCACGTTGAACATCTACCTCGAAGCAGATCCCTATAGCACAAAATAGTTAAATGTCATAAAATTTTCTTTCGCGGAAAAGAAAACAGATTAAAGTAGTTTGGATGGATGGGGTAAGTAAAAAGCAATATTCTTTTACTTTCTCCATGTTATAAAAATATAATGTAAACTTGCAAGGTATACACTTGCTTGTGTATTTTTAGTTGCACAAGTCGCAGTGATTGTACTATAAAAATGTACCTGAGGATGCGGTAACAAGAGATACACAGAGATACATAATCCATAATATAAATCTCTTGATATATGAACCATTTGATGAAACGAGAGATACGAACATGAAGATCCTTCTTCATCTTTCTCTTCCTGGATGAGAAAGATAAAAAGGAATGGAGAAATGGGACATAAAAAAGATGAGTTGGCTCACCTAAACACACCAGCGGGAAATGAACGATGTTGCATTTGTTGAAAACCAGTTGGCGGACAAAGACCTCCACCTCCACCACCATTATTATTTTGCATAGTGCCACTGCCACTAGGCGTGTAGCCACGATGACCAGAAAACTGTCGACTTGTGAGTAAATGCCTTTTCGGAAACATTTGATGTGAGGGAAGCTCACCATAGTCGAAAGATGAATTGTTGTTTCCTTTACCACTGCCGCCAATGCGTCCTCGTTGAGGGCTTCGTGTTCGAAGGATATTTCCAGTCAAGTGGGACTTGTTGGTGGGCCGTCTAAAATTGTCCCCAAAAGTTTCCGGATAAGCCCATTCACCAGTGCCAACTGTGCCGCTTCCCCCGGCCATAATCCCGTACGGACTTTCACAGGCAATCAATGGACCATTTTTCTTGTTTTCCTGTAGCATGATTTGTGAGGCGGGTGGGTGCCTTTGAAGGTTGATTGGGGAAGCTGCCGCAGCAACAAAATTCGATGCTTGCATTCCACCAGATAAAATTCCTCCAGTGCCGCCAACACGTCGTGGAGATGGAGCGGCTAAATAGCTTCCCCCAGCATCCAACATTCCACCTAGTGTTTTATCACTGCCATTTGGTGGAAACACCGTTTCATCGTTAATGGCATGTTTTTGTCGAACCAATCGCTCTCTCCGACTTCTTCGTGTGTCGCGATGTGTTTGATGAGTGGTGTGGGAAGGGGAGTCGGAAGACATTTGGGAATGGGTATGGTGATGATGATGGTCTCTACTGCTATGATGATGAGAATGATGACCAGAAGTGGAATGCTTTCCACCACCGTGATGCTGTGAATGATGGGAAGAATGCATCATGGATGCGGAACTACTTCCGTTGCCTCCAAAAGTGGAATGTGCTGCAGCTGCAGATGTGGTAGCAAGGTAATTAATGGGGGGCGGGGGAGGAGGTGGAATTAGTAACAAGTTCCTGGTACTTCCCGTCGAATTATTGTTTTCGCCGTCAAAACTTAAGCTTTCCCTACCGCTGTCCGCCCACGACGTTCTGCTTGGTGGACCACCGTTATTGTTCCCACCAACGGAAAGACCACCGCCAGGACCCAGGAAATCAGACACAGAAAAAAGCTGCTCGGACGAGTTTGCTGTGTTGGTTGCGTTCAAATTGTTGGCACTATGACTGTGCTGTCCGTGGACATAGCCTTGGGGGAAAAACTACTATGGTTATTATTCAAGTTATTACCGTGATTTGAGGACTTTTTATGGGAATGATTGTGAGATTGTCCAGATGTCCCGGAGGTATTTGAAGTGCTGGCTGTAGTGTTACTTGCCCCACCACCCGAACCAGAACCACCTGAGGGTGGATAATTACTGTCACCACTGC
Source organism: Coecobrya sp. COE2 (assembly GCA_027743765.1). Classification (NCBI taxonomy): domain Eukaryota; kingdom Metazoa; phylum Arthropoda; class Collembola; order Entomobryomorpha; family Entomobryidae; genus Coecobrya; species Coecobrya sp. COE2. The sequence goes on along the minus strand of JAHZMV010001403.1, from coordinate 18,053 downwards.
CACCGCTTGCCAGTAATATTTCTAATGTTTCTAGCTCTCCTTGCGTGGCAGGGACATTTTCATAAAGTTTTGCCTCTCTCGAGAGAAGTTGTGAAGATACAGTGAAGCACTCTGCTTGCTGTTGATGATGCGGAGGAGGGGGAGGGGGAAGGGGTGGTTGATGGTGATGTGAGTGGTGGTGGTGGTGATGTTGGGACTGAGAATGAGACTTTAAATTACCTTGATGAATGCCCACAATAGACGAGTTGGGATTGTGATGCTGTTGCTGCTTATATTCTGCAGAGTGAGAATGATGGTGACTACCTATGCTCCCACCGCTTCCTCCACTTTTGCTTCCACTTCCACCCCGATTACTGTGTCTACTTTGAGCTTGAGTATGCTTATTATGATGCTGCTGCTGTTGCTCTAGTAAGTACTGATGATATTGCTCCAACAGACTGTTATGCGAATGCCCAGAAGCACTAGCAGACAAATCTACTGCCGTGTTATCTCTTTCCAATTCCCGGTAAATATTATTTCGTTCCTTTTTACGTCTTGGGCTTGCTACCGGACTAAGATCACTTAATGGACTGGGCATATCGTCCTCTGCCGTCCATGTGGCTGAGTCTTTATAGCAGATTGAATCCGTAGCTTCCGGTCTTAACAGCAATTCCGTTACAGCTGCGTCAAAATCTAATTGACAGTCCAGATTCTCATTGGGCTCGTCATATTCATCCAAAACTTCCTCATCTTCGTCAACAACATCCTCGGCAAGAGTTTCTTCGCCTTCGCTGGTGGAAGGATGCTCAGTTTTAATGTGCTCACTCACCGACTGCTCTATTGTCGGAAGCAGGTCTATGCCGTGCCTGTTACTGTTGCTATTTCCACTTGCAGCACTACCACCACCTCCTCCACCACCACTGCTTCTCCTTTCTCCTGCAGCCTCACCAACGCCGCCGCTTCCGCTTACAATAGCCTTGGGCTCCGTACTCACGTTTACCGCTTGGGTTCTCGTTTTAATAGAGTTTCCAGCTCCTGCCCCACCGTTATTACTATTACTATTAAGATTCCCGTTACCTGTTCCTTTCTCTTGTCCGCCTATTTTTCCACTACTACCAGTAGTTACTTCTTGCTTCTGCTTATTTTTACTGGTGCTTTTAATAGAACCACTCCTACTACCAGATTTACCATTAAAACTAAGTCCTAACGCCTTCAAGGAATTTGTTAAACTTCCATCCGCTGTGTAAAACGCCAATTTGGATGAGTGAAAACCCTCACCTTCACCTATCCGACTGTCACTGCAAACTCTATGAACAACAACACGTTGTGGAATAGTAGCACTGTCCAAATCTGTTTTACTCACAGCCGAATTATCGCCCCCGACACCGCCACCACTTTCTCTACAACTAATCTTCAATTTCTCTGATTCCGATATATCAGGATTGGATCCACTGATATTTATTGAAGCGTGGGAGATAAAGAGGCTAGGAAAGCCTTCTTTCTCTTTCCCATTTGGGTCACGATTATTTTTCGGGCGTGAGCTAGGTCCTGGGTCACCAGGAGTACGAGACCCAGTACGGTCAGCAGAATTACCACTGTCATCCTTTTTGGATTTTTTCAACTCAGACTCAGGTTGGCTTAGTAGCTTTTCACCAGTTTTCTTTTCTTTAGTCCCACTACCACCGCTAGTACTTGGGGGCTTTTTATTATTGCCTGTTAATGACTCTTTCGTAGAAACATCACATTTGCCACCGCCTTCTTCTCCTCCACCAGCACCACTACTAACTTCACCACCACCACCGTCAATTTTTTCCAGTAAGGTTTTACTATCCTGTTCCTGTTGTTGTTGTGACTGCTCCTCCATAATTTTCTGTCAATCCATCCTTTACTCCTGTTTGCCCTCACAATGATATTTTAGGTGTGTGATGACAGGTAAAAGGGGAATACTGTTATTACTGGTTATACACACACTAAACTGCAAACACACTCAGCACTGAATATATTAACCTCGTTTTCTTATGGCTCGCTTGAGTGTGTTTGGTCTTTACTGCTCCACCAACTAAAAATATGATAGTGTGTGCCTCTCATATGCATATGTGTTATTGTGTGTGTACGCGCGCGAGAGAGAGAAAGTAACTATTTCCAAGTCACTAGTAACGTTCGGACAGTGAAATGTGCTTTCCCTTTCTCCGTTGGATCTATGACCGTTCTACTTTCCCACGAACAGATAGTATTTGGCCGTAGTAAATTTTCCTCTGATGAAAATGTGCTTTTCTCCTTCAGAGCAACTTTCCCCAGCCAGGTTTAGGCTGTGACGAGTGAACTGTGGATTCATGCTAAGTCGAATTGGTACTGACTAAAAATGAGAGAGAGAAAATAAACGAGTGTCTGCTGCTCAACGGGACCCACACGACGAAGCTTCCCCCGGATCCAGTCGGCACTCCGCACATGATACATATATAATGCATGCCGTACACATTGCTGATACATATACAGTGAATAAGATAGTAAGAGAGGAGAAAGACGTACAAAGAAAAAATCATTCCCTTTCTACAATCATATTATATATATATTGTCATTGTAAGACGGAGAAAATTTTATATATTCAACAAGAAATTGTAACAATTTAGAGTATCTGCCCGATGCATGTAAGACACATAGTTAAAAAGGGTTTCTTTCACTTTCATTCTTTAAGAGAAGGAGGACTTTCGCTCAGAGCAAATTGTATATCATGGTGTTAGCTCAAATGAATATGTACCTATTTGGAGCAAGCACGCAGAAAAAGAGATAGTTTTGACAGAGGTGACTCTCTCTCTCTCCCTTTTACACTAGGCTTTCGCGAAGAGAAAAGTCGTATCAAGGTACTTGCTCTCCACTCACCAACTTCTCTCAAAAAGTAGGTAAATAGCTGTGAAGGAAGCAATACTCTTTGTCTACAACTCTGTATCTTCTTAGCATTCCATCAAACTTGCTCCGCTTAGAGAAAAGGAGTATATGAGATGAAAATCTTTGCCAGGGTACATCATTGTTTCAAACACGAAAGCTATTCGTTTGTATGATACGTGAAGAATTTTTTACCTGTATCCCTTGCCTAAATTTCTGTGCTGTTCATATATTTGTAGCAAAGGGTAGTAGGCTAAGACCAGCTTTTCCCGTGCGTTCTCAAAACGATGCTCCTCCGACGTAAGTATGTTAACTTCAGTGTGCCCATTTCAAACCTGGAACATGACACAGATGCAGCTTCTCGTGGAGAAATACATGCATACAACAAGGAATGAAGTGAAAGTAGGGAAAGTTGTGATGGAACATATAATTTTCAACTTATAGGTATAGACCTCTCATGGAATAAACTTTGTTTACTACTCTCCAATACATATACCTATTCCACTTTCCCTTCTCTCTTGTGTCTTGATGGTGGTTCTATTGCCTCTTCGTCTAGCAACGTTTGATATGCTGCCACATCTTTTTGTGTCTGCAAAAGTAAGCCATGCTGTGCAACTTCAGCGTTAGCTTCATCGCTGGCATCAGCAAAAGCAAAGGCATAGAGAGGCAGCAAAACTGCGGAGGATAAAATATATGGCAAGAGAGGGGAAACAAGTGGAAGTCATCGGACCTTGTCGCCTAATTTCTTGAGACTTCGTCGGCTCCCATCGGATAGTAGGAATATAGGAAACTAGGTGCAATATAATAGAGATAGGTACATGTATTACTTTGTTAGTGCTTATCTTATCTCCAGAGTGGTTGTGGCAGTAGCGAAATAAGCGTGAACATGTATGTTACGTTTGTCTCCTTTCTTTCTGTCCCAACTTGATTTACACGATATACAAAGAGAAAAGAGGAAGTATATAATAAAAATAAGTACATTTGCCATTCCCGTCACAAAAATAGCTATTTATACTGCTGTTATGTTATTGCTTCTAAATATTATCTCAGCAGAAGTCTAGCAATAATGATAATAATAATATGGCATAATACATAATATTACCGAGTGTGTATAGTTATTGGCCATACTATCACAACAACAAAACCATTGTTTTCGGAGCAAACGGGAAAAGTTTTATGAATGTGTGTTTGGTCGATATCTTTCATCTCCCCCGAGGAATTGCTTTCATTGTGCTTTCTTTATGTACTTTTCTGTCAAATGGTTGAGTGATTATGATTATTAGAAAATCACAGAAGTAAACTGATGCCTTCATTTGTACAAACAGAAAGAATAAAGCACACACAAATCACAATATATACATACTCCCGTCGCATAGCTCATGTTGTCTCTCTGTGGATTAGGTACGTTAGAGTGTATACAGTATTCTAGGAATGTATGTAGGTAGTTATTTCATCTTGTGATGATGATGATGAGATGATGTACCCAGCTTGTAGTTGTTTAGTGTCCTCTTGACTTTTCACGAATGGATATCAGGTAGGGAAATAAAAGTGAAATTGGAATCTGCTCCGAGCAGCATAAGTGCAGCTCGTCATGCATGGCTACACTTTAGAATAACGAAGCCAAAGAGGAAGGAATGTGTGTGGTTTTATTAGCTTGAGCAATGGCAGAATCCTGTTTTGGCTTGGCTGACTTGCTGTATATTAAGTATGTGCCAATGCTTGTGGTCCAGTGGAAAAGAAATGAGGTAGATAGATTACTGACAAGAATGTATGTTTTTATTCCATTTTATGTAAGTACCTGAAAAGACACCGATACCACAAACCCCACCAAGTCACGTTCTATACTTTCTCTGATGGAGACATAAAAAGTGATATTTTGTATGAAATACATGTACATCACAACACCTCCACTTTTGACTTTCGGCAAGCTTCCGTAATATGACTGATTTTTTCATTTCCTTTTCGCTTTTCGTCATCATCGTCCCTTCACCTCCTCACTCATCAATAACACTGATTGTGTTCAATATTAGGATAAATATCACGGAGCAATTTTATGCTTTTCCCTTGCCTTAACTGGCGGAAGCTAGTCAAGTGAGCTTTATTGACAAAAAGAAATTTAGGATTAGATGAAACGTAAAGAAAAACAGGCAGTGATACAGGAGGCTGAGCAGTTCTTACACAGGAATACGTGCAGGAGGAAGACACTGTGCTTTCTTCTGGATTAAGGCAAGCGATGTAGTGGTGGGGCATTCTGAACCTATCGTTAGACTGGATGTAAAATGGGGTGTCCTTGAACTCCGTAAATAACCTAATGCCTAAACCGTATCTTCCTTTCACTCTCGCTGCTTTCCCTCGCTCCAACTTCTCGAAGCTTTTAGTTCTCTGGTATTGTAAAAATGTTCTCTGCTGTGATTGCGTTGTAGCGGTGTGGTGTGAGGACGACATACGTAAGTGTAGATTTGAACACTGCTATACTTCCATACTCAGCAACATCACAGCCAAACCATTTTACCACCGTCATCATCATAATCATGATCAAGAACTGTTCGTGTAGAAGAGTGAATGAAAGCATGAGGTTTCATTTTCAAGCTGTGTAAGACTGTGGCGTTATCCGGTCGTAGTTGAAAGTTTATATGTACTAATATGTATATATTCTCGTCGCTGTGCGAGAGACGTGCATTTCAGTAATCGCAGTACACAAGTATCCGTATCCATCTAAAGAGATGTCGGATTTTATGAAGCCACAAACCTTGTTGGGTTTAGATGGTTTACCAACTGTTCCCTTTGTTTTTTCTGCCTCTCGCACCCTCACAAAATCTTCAGTCCTCATAAACCTTGTAGAAATCGAAAACCAGAGGACATGAATACAGAAGTTGGATTATATTATTTCATTTCCCCATTCACATTTTCTATCTACATGTTTGTAAGCAAAACTATTTGCAGAAGGTGTTGTAGCGGCAGCGACTAAATAGCGGGACAAAATTAGCCTTCTGCTACTTAAAGTTTAATGAACACATCCACATGCAAATTTTGGATTCCTATAATAGCTCAATATAGATTTTCCCAAGTATATTTTTGCGGCACAGTCATACCACAGTTATCATTCCAATACAATGTAAATTATAGACAATTCATTGAATTATTCATGTCAATCTCAGGAGAAGATGAAAACAAAGCAGGTGATGACAAGAATGACAATAATCATTTCTGAGAAAGTATAACGGTATCACTGCTGCCGTTATTTGTTATCGGGAGTTGGATATTTGTGATGTTAACCGTGTGTAATATTCCCGTGTTTTATTCAACAGAGGGAGAAAATAGCAAGTGACAACCCTTTTGGTGTAGACAAAAGTTTATTGCAGAACCACACCTCACCGATATCAGCAATACAAATCGTCTAAAGAATAAATTATGAAAATGATAACGTGCGGCAAAACTTACAGAAGCGAAACAGTCAATAAACTGTAGATTGGATTTACTGAGTTTTGTTTCGAATAATATACGACAGAGTAATATTTACTTGAATATAACTTTTAGCGAAACCATCTTCCTTCTGAAATTAGAATACATGACGATAGAATACAAAATGAATTTGAAATCGATCTTATGACTTTTGTTTGAAAATAGTTTATAAATAGACTAGCTGTACCCTTCATATATTACTAAACAAGTTACAACGTCTTTTATACCTCCAACGAGCAGTACTGGGGAATGTGATACTTTCACTCTAGCTTTCACCAGGAACTCACTCATGCTGTGCGGAGAACTCTCTGTTGATATTTGGGATCACTACGATTCCACGTTTTCCAAACCCGTCCATAACATGGCTCTACCTTTCGCAAAAGTAGGGAACTATTTGGAGCTCGCAACGACAACAAAGGAAATTTACGCGGGCCTTCTTTCCCGGGAGAATTCCGTACTGGCTTTGCTCCAGAATACAAAACGTGTACATCAACAAATAGTGTGAGCCAGTGAAAGCAGAGAAAAGAAAAGCCTAACTCTTTCACTCACATTCACACGATCACGCTCCCAAATCTATTTGGTTAGTGCGGTTGTGAGCCCCATTACAAAATGTTGTAAGGTTTAAGCTGTGTTGTTATTACGAGTGCCAGGACTGCGGACACGAACAAAGATAATATTATGCACAAAGTGTTATGTAAGTAGTTGATACAACCAAACACGTGCTCTGTCTTTCTTAGAACCACACAATGTAAACAGAATGTGATATGAAAGTGAAATTGCGGCTACAACGATACGGTTGCATAAACAACAGCCAAGTTTTATGTGTGCTGCTCTTAATACTAAGCCATCCCTGTGTTTTCTCTGCATTCACATTCAGTTATTATAGACAATATGGTTATACACAACTTTCTCTTTCAGTAAAAGTCAGCCGCAACTAGATACACACACATCATTCTCACTCAAATTCAATTGCTTACTTTCACCTTTCCCCATTTTCCTTGCACGTCAGATACTTATAAGGGAATGGTAAGCGAGAGTACGGATGCTTGCTTACTTTCACGAAAATGTTTTCTCACAACATAACGTCCTAATACCAAAATGAGCTGTTATGTAGGTACCGTGTTGCTAAAGTGCTTGCTCAGATCGTATATTTAAATTATTAATCAGTGTTGCAGATGAGTTCCTTCTACAGCTTTCTCCTCTCCTCTTCGTCAGTCTTTATTTTGGGTTCAACACCACCAACTACAGCGTCATTACGTATACCTCTGTAGAACTCACAATGTGTACGCGAATGACTGTTTTGGAGCCAATTCACATCTTTAAAACGACTCCCTTATGGTAATCCTAGCTTCCACTTACCTGTTTAACACATTTAAAATGTCACAACGTTAGTCGCATCCATCCTAATAGAGACAGGAGAGCAACTCTTTTAGGAGCTGTTTGTATACAATAGTAGTTTACCCCATATACACTCAACTTTTATATTTAGACCGAAAACACTGCACCCATATTAATGCAATATTATAGAGATTTGAAATGCTTTCATGTGTAATCTCATCACATTGGACTCTACCGCAGTAGCCAGTTTACACAGATACTCTGGCTTACTTTCTCTGCTTGTTTCCAAAAACAAAATAATAAATAGGTGGAAGAAGTGTATTTTATCATTCTGTCCTTCTCACGTTCTAGCTGTGCATTACGGGCGACTATTTGCGATTAAATGAAGTGAATTGGATCTGCTTGTTCCTCAATGCTACAAGCCATAATAATAGTAACGGTACGGTCAGAGAATAGTATCAAAATACCTAAAAGCCGATTGGCATTAAAACAGAAGAGCCATTTTCGTTTTTGTAAATTGAGAAACACTTGCCAGTTACGATTTAAATGGGAATACCGTGTACCATTTCCAATTGCACGCGCTCAAATTAAGAATGCTATCATGGGAATGGAAATGGGATTCTCGAATAGTTTTTAAATGGCTATCCCAACAAAAAATGCCAAACGATAAACCAAGTCGGTGAATGTATTTTGTATGCTTATTAGAAGAAACCAGCAACTCTTTTACTCTGCTTTCCTAGTCCATGAAACTACAGCAATCATTAAAAGGAAAAAAACTACTCAAACAAAATGCTAGATTTTTGCAATGTAATGTAAACATTCTTCTTTCGGGTTCTAGAAACTTAAATTACAACAGCGTAAATCTCATTATCATCCCTTTCCACCCTAAAAAGTTGAAGCGATTTAGGAGAATGTATACCATATGCACTGACTTTAGTGACAACTTTCTGCTCTGTAGCAAGCGGTGCGTGGCTGTGATATCCCTGTCACATTCAGAACATAACATAATAATAATAATCCTAACGTTACATACCACAACATCAACAACTGAAATAGTTACCTTTCGAGAACTCTCGAAACACAATACAGCTATAAACACTTCATTCAAGCTGTACCCAACAATTGGAGACAAAAAATCTCTGGTTGCTCGCACTCAACCAGTTCCCCACAAAAGTACCACTACGCCTCGACGACAAGCAGACAGTTAACCGTAAATGTCGGACATGCAAAATAAAGAAAATACATACATAAAATATACTCACAGTTCACACACATAAAAATTTTAGTCTGTATGTATTTTATTCAACATTTTTCCCTTGTCATTTTACCTCCAGCAGGAGCGACTTGTACCAGGAAAAACTAAACATTTTCCCTTCTCTCTTTTTGTGTACCATTTACCTTTTATTTTTTCCATCCATTAATCTCACATGAAAATTCAGAAGGAGCATTAGATTCCGAGAGAACATAAAAATTGTAACCGAAAAACTTTGGTACATGTGCAAGGAGGAGAATATAAAGCAAAGCATGTGGAGCGCTTCAATGATTTGTGTTCGTCTACCAAGTGTATGGAACCATTTGAAAACGCTTCAAGGCATTTTGGTATTCAGCAAGGCTTTCTACTTATGACAGAACGTACTCACCCGCATGTTTCAGAAGGCACAGACAGACGCAATAAGTACTGAGATGATATATATTTATAATATGACAAACGATTGAATAAGCACTCTACTGGGAAAGTAGAATAGGAAAATGTTAAAAGAATTTAAATGTACAAATGTACACAGACCATTTACAAATATACACAAGCCACACGTATAATATTTAGGCAGTCTGGTCCTGCAAACTTACGCAAGTTTATAGTGTGTGTTTCTGTACACATATTTTACAGCTTAGCAGGAAGATATGAGATGATGTTTTGTCGTAACGATCATCATGAAAGTAACAAATTGCTCTTCAAATAATAGCGTTTCATCTCTTCTCGTCTTTCGTTTCACTTGTGTTCCGGTATGAGAAGGACACGAATACCGTTTTCCACAGCAAATGTATAAATGCTTTCACACAACAGCGACAGGGTATTTATGCACTCATCCATGTATGCTTGATGTTGGTAGTAAATAAAGGAAACAAAGTTGTTGTTGGGATGATGAATACTCATGTGCACACGGTGTGTATATTATGGCATCATAGCCGGTTGGTCATGCTGGCTTGTCTTGGTAGTGCCATCCACCGTGCATCAAAACGTCGCCTCTTTGAAATCGTTTCCGTGTTTTGTTGCTAAAATGATGATGATGGTTTTTTTACTCGTGAAGAAAGCAATGACGAGAGAGTGAGAGCCAGAGAAAAAAGTAAAAGGAAAAAAGCAATACATTTAATGATCGTAAGAAAGAAGTAGAAAAGTAAGAAAGCAAACAACAACAGATATATACGCTAGGTTATGAGACGTACTTGTCTCTGTGTTTGGAAAACGAAGAAAACAACAATAGGATTTTTTCCTTTATGAAGGGTGTTGTGATCGGTGAGCTGGAAGACACAATAGCTTTTTAGCACATCATCGAGAGAAAAAATGTTCTCATGATAGCAATAATAACACCAAATGTATTCATTCATCTTGTTGGCGTAATGAAAATCTTTTTGTGATGCCACATTCATGATAATGATAAAAAAAATTCACAGCAAGGGTGCTAGAAGTATCGCATGTGCTGTCGTTGTTGTTGAATTTGATCAAGAGAAGTAAACTAGCACGTTTTCGTGATTATAGTGTAGACACTGAAAATCCAATTGAAAATTCTATTGTACTCCACTCGCTACTTTTGTTGCACATTAGAAGGAGAAAGTGAGCCAATTTGATGCTAGGTGGTCATGCAAAGATCCCATTATCATTTACAAAATTACTGATGAGTGACCGTGAGAAAATTGTACTTTTCACAAAAAAATAATCAAGTAGCATGAATGATAAGAGTGATGGAATGACTCATAGTCAGTTAGCAAACCAGCAGGTTTGAATCGTTATTTTACAAGAATTCCAATTTGTTGTTGAAATAACTGCTCAATAATATTTTCACAATTATCTGATATGATGATATTGTCAGGAGTAGTAATTCCAAGTTGCTGGCTGGACAAAATACGCCAGAACGATTTTTCTTGTAGGTAATAATTATAGTAATGTACGAAACATGTACACCGCAAATAGCATTTTCTTACAACAAATAAAATAAAATAATACAAAAGAGTAAGAAGCAAAAACAGAACAAAAGAATCACTGCGGTAGTAGTAATAATAATAAGAATGCAGTGTTCTTTCCGGTTAAAAGCTGAACATTTGCAAAATGAGTATCCAGTATCTTTCTCCGCGTATATTAAACTTTATATGCATTTACGGCCTTGTGCGGAGAAAATGCTACTTCACTTTACCAAACACATTGTATTTTTTGATTACACAACACGCGCGATGGGAAAAAATGGTTGTATGTGGGCAAAATGAAAATGGCTCGTTTTCTCGGATGAAGAAAGGGATTTATGGCGTAATCATACATTGTGCATTCATGTCTACCGAAAATATGAAAAAATGCATATCATTCATTCCCTGCGTACTATATAATAGGTATACATATCTACTTGTACATATGTCATGATTGTACAATAGGTATACTATACACACTTTGCTATTATTATTATGGTTTTGTTACATTTTGTATTTGTGCTATCCTACTTTCCATTTTATATGAGTAGACTAAATAGTGAAAGGTACCCTTGTATTTATGTGTGTACGTGTTTCACTCAGGCGCTTTTTAGAACAAGAACAAACAGTCATGAAAGTAGCCTTCACCTGAGAACAGGAAGACAGCATCAGAAATCCACAAATGATTTCCAAATCCTCTCATTGTAGAAATATTCATAAATCTTTCATCATCATCATTCTGTTTAGCAACTGTAGGTGCATCTGCTTTGGGTCGTATGCAATGGCTGGCTGGCACATAATGTTTCACCCACTTTGTTTTTCTCCATCTTATACTCCTCTGCACCTTTTCACTCCCTTTCAGACTAAATCTTTGCTTGTTCTTTTTTCTCTGTCTGCCAGGATGAAATAAAAGAAGAATAGGAAAGATTTTGAATTTTTTCCTGTAAAGAAACCGAATTACAAGCATGGATTTGCTTTCAGAAAGAGAAAAGGGAAGGAAGGAGCGGGAAAGCAAAACAGAACATCAACCATCACCTTTTGCATAACCGTTTTGGATGAAACTTATTCTTTATCTTCCAGCCATTTTCCGTACGCTTCTTCCTTCCACTTTTACTCTTGGTAGCCCCTTTGAATACTTGTTTTCACATCAGTGATTTTTTATGAATATATTCGTATTTTATGTCCATATATCCCTTTACAACCTTATTTTTCATCCTTTGTATTTTTTTGTTGATGAAATCGGCCTCCATCGTCGACAAGATATTGGAACAATCTAAAGTTGTATTGGAATAAATGAAAATGCCAGCACCTCAGGACCTCACAATGGAAATACGTGCGGCGGCTTTATCAGTTTTTATTTCTCGTTGGGGGATGAACGCCCACTGTCAGTGAGCAGTCGGAGAAAATGCGCACTATACATAATATGTTATATACTCTTATCAGCGAATATATTCAAAATAGCAATAGTAAAATAACGTCACGATGTAAAAGAGAATTCATATTTTCTCTTCTTTCATCAAAATCATCGTTATCATAAGCACGATTTTTTGTAATGTACGTTCATTTTTCCTGCTGATAAGTTACAAATGTCTACTCCGCCACTATCGCCGCCCTATATACCACATCTTCTATTTACTTGTTACAAGTTACACTACAACAAACACACCAACATCAACTACTCGAAGAAACCTAAAACGTATCTTTCCACTCTTGTTTTTTGTATGCTCAATATAGCGTATAAGCACAACTACTCGTGTTTATATACTTGGAGAGCGAGCAGTGTGCTGTGGTTGTGTAGTTTCTTTGCTTTTTCGCTTTTCTATTTTCTTGATCAAATTGCACAAAAAAACTATCGTCTTCAATTCTACTGAAAGAACTAAGTCGTTTATATTTGTGTGTAGATGTGGCACTGGTGAACTGAACCCCTGCGCTGCTGCTGGTGTGATGTGAAGCGATTCTGGAAAAAGGCTCATGTGATGTGATGTGATCCGGTGGTGTATTTCTTCAAGTGGCAAGAAGAAGAGTCTGGGAAGAGAAGCAGTACAAGTTGTACACTTGGGACGCTTTGACACGTACTTCCCTTTCCCTCCCTTTTCTTTTCTTCGCCCATGCAAGTGACATTTCAAAGAGAAAATCTAGAAGATCTGAAGGAAAGGTTTCAAAGATCAGAAGGCTCGAAAGAAGAAAAGTTTTGAAAATCGAACACATCTTCACAATGAAAGCGTACGAGACGATATTATCATATCAAAGGGAAACAGTACAACAACGAGACAGAAGGTGTGTATACTACTGGGTTTTATATGGAAATCGCACAGTTGCCAGTGTACTGCATCTGATGATTCAACAAGAAACCGTCTTATCAACAATTCATTTTTGCTGCTCCAAATGATCCCTTTTAAAAGGCAAGCCATGGAGAAAACTCAAAATGCTATTATTGTTTGTTATATCTTTCCAACAATCATCATATATTCGCAGAAGGAATGATCGTAACTCACGAAGGAGGAGTACGAATTGGTTTAGTTGAATTTAAAGGGGCGTTGGAGAAAAGGTTCTGATGAATTTTTGTACTTGGTGAAGGGGAAATTCTATATAAATATCAGTTTGCACACACAGAGAGAACATGATGAATTTCGCTTCAAGGCGATATGACCTGTTTCCTTTGAAATGGTGAATGTTTCAAAAGAATAGAATTGATGATGATAACAGATAATGGGCTTTGCTCACAGATAGGTTACCTTAAAAAGAAAATTCTGAAGCGATTGAGTACCTGTGAGAACTGTTGTAAATAAGGAGACCGTTTCTATTGTGTTGGTCGTTATTAGTCTGTAAGCCGTGAACACACGATAGACTTTGTCGGTACGATCAAGCTTTGAATTTAAAGTAAATTACCTGGAAATTCCGTAATAATTCATTCAATTCTTTGTTTCCTTTGACCATAAGCTTTCAATTTAGTGAATTTCCAGGAAATATACAATATTTATAGACCATCATACAGGATGATGTTGGAACTAGAACGTATCATGATGAAAATACATTGCTTTAGAGGAGGACATGAAAAAATACAGTGATTATTTTTTTATCTAAGCCAGTGATTTAACAAAGCAGTTCGACTTGCTATATGCATAGCAAGTATCACTAACAACGTACGACGTTTTGCATAGTACACTATCACCAGTCAAAACGAAGAATAAAACTCCTGTGTGGGCTAAATTTTTATTTCATGTACAGTTTACAAAATGTATTCATGCAAAGTACAACATTATGCTGGACAGGTTTTTGTCCCTGGTTAATATTTAATTTTTCAATTTCTTGTATCATTTAGTATAAATCAGTAAGGTTCTGGAATCATGATCACTTCTCAAGTTACTCCCACGTGCGCCATTTTATGCTCTGTTGTGGTGTGAAAAGTGAACGAAACTGCTTTTTTGACAGGAGACTTGTGGTTGCGTCAAAAAGTTTCTCACGATCATGTAAGTTTTTTATATACATTTTTAATGCTTCTCATCCGTTCTCAGATGGCTCCGGGTGTAAAAGTCATCGACTTTTCAGGTGTACCATCATCCTCAGATTATCTCCCAATCAACCCACGATGATTTACACAAATCTACGGGGAAAGTACAGATATAAGCATCAATTTTTTCAATAATCACACACTGAGGTATCAGTAAAGTTTGTCTATCAGACATTTAATCTTTTTTATAGTTTTGTCTCAATAGTTTCATTTCAACCTTTTCCAGAAAACTAAAAGGTCATTGGGGTTGATTGGTTTGTCCATAAAAGGATTTGGTTTTGTAATGGATTACGCAATTCATATAAGCCACGTTATATTCATATATGAGGATATCCCGAAATCCTCTGTGTCACAGTGTTAATTTGTCCTAAAAGCTCGTTCCGAATTTCTTTCATTTAATCAAAACCTTTTAAAATCCCGTCTTAGGAACTGCGTGGTGAACTGACAGCACATGGTTTGAACCATAAAGCTACAGTATAAGTTTTGCGAAGATTGGTAGAAATGTAATATAAGTAGAATTGAAAGAAGGAGAAACTAGCATCTTGGGGTATGATGAGATCCAGACAAAACGTATTGGCCGACACGTTATATCCTTTTGGTTGACAATAAGTATTGTGTTCTCCATAAAAGCGATCGGAATTAAGGGAGGGCATGATGTCAGCATGGTCGTTTTGTACCACTGATAGCGAATATTTACTGTCGTGTTAAAAATGGAAATCCCCCCAAAGTGGGAAAAGCTGTGTACGTGACGATGCGATATGAGAGAAAGCAAAGCAGAAACAATTGGCAGGAAGCCTCATAAGCCCTGCCAAAAGCACATAATAATGAAGCAGTCAAGCAGAGCTTAGGAGATAGCCCAAGAAGAAAGCATGAAGCGAAGTAGAAACTGAGAAAAAGTGATTTTTTCCATACGTATTTCATCGATTTTGGGTGTCATCTTCAGCGTGACAGCAATCAGAATAAACGCAGCAAAGAAAATCAGTCCGGTTGCAGTTGCTACAATATAGGCTATCCTTTTGTTCTCCGCTGTCTCCTCTTCATGGACGGGTCTCCTGTGAAAACATTCAATAAAGGACAATGAGAGACTGTTGGACGGTGTCGTTGAGAGATTGACTAAAAGTTAAGTTTGCTCCCACTCGCACTCACGGCTACACTATATAATAATAATGTATATATATTTCTTTTGTAAAAGCTTTTAGTGTGTGTGTGTGTGTTTACTACTTCAATTTTATCATCCTTACCAAAAAGCCAAATAGATTCAACAGAGTAGCGACAAAAACCATGCATGTTCCGTCATCACCACTACCAGACAGGAACTTACTAAAGTACATCAGTGGCAAAATAGCACATACCAATATTTTGCTGTCACAGCAGTTTGCCAATACGTTGAGCCATTATACCTACACTAAAATGTACTGTGTCACTGTGTGTGTAGGAGAGAGCTTCTTCGTTTTTCCATGGACAGACTAATAGTGTGGAATCTATTGTGCTTCTTTCTCTCTCCGTCTATTACATGGGACATTATTATTACACAAAGCTTTTTGCAAAGGTCCATAGATTCACAGTCTGCTTAACATCATGATTTACAGTGCCAGTGTATAGCTCTTTTTCAGAGCAAAACAATTCTCTTCTTATGATTTACGGTCACACATTTGTTTGCATTAGCCGAGCACATTGAAAAAACCATTCCATTGATTACGAGCACCATAGGAGGAAATCATTAATCCATTTCCCTATTTGCTCTAATGAAGGAGTAAGCTTCTTCCCCAAACAACTCTGATAGAACCTCTCTTTCCGCGATTCTCTCAAAGCGTTCATGGAGCATGTAGTATTAATAAGTTTGTGAGTACAAATGCAAGTATTTATATGCTACTCTTTTCCCATGCTATGCCAATATTATTCCCATCGGTACCAATACTAACTATGCCGCTCTCTTCTCTTGCTCGGACTGAAAAATACTCTTCCAGTTTCCTCCTGCTCCTCTGCTCCCTTTTCAATGATCAACTTGACTAAATAAAAAACGAATGCACATTTGAAAAGAGAAAATGTGTTTTTGTGACCTACTCCTGCTACCTAGCACAAGATTTTAAGCTCCTTTCCCTAGTGTCCTCCAGATAAAGACCAGACCAATGTAATGTATAAAGGAGTGAAACCAACATAGACTGGTTCCCTTTGAAAAAGATCATTTGTATAAATGCATCCTCCCATTGAACCAGTATACATGCATATAATAGAAATTACATATATTTAGGAAGGTATACATAATATATATGAAATACTTATTAATATGCATATATATGGATTGTTGGTGAATGGTCTATAGGAATAATGAAACATAAGATTTTACATTGACAAAGCGATTGGAGACTATAAGACATGGGGCAACCACCATTCAATCAACATCAAGCGAATGCCGGTGTAATCATGATAAACTAAAAAAAAGTGGAAACATTAGTTTACGTGTGCCTTTTGTATGCAATTTACTTAGACTTTCCCTTTCAAAATCAACGGCTCACTGATCCGTCAGTAGACAGTTCATTACAATGTGCTTCCACACATACATATTATTATTATGTATATAAGTACACAACTTGATGCAACCCATTATACTCACATAATATAGTTTGTTTGTTGGAGCACTTTATGGTCTTGAGTGGTATATGTATGTGCGTTCCGAAATGAAATTTAGGAGGACCGGAAGATTCATGGATTCTCCTAATGAGATTCGCAAAGCACTAGTCAATGAATGAATGCTTTTTCTGCCTCACATAGTTATCCTTTTACATTATAGACAAACCGCTATCTCCACAAAATTATTAGGGACGAGGCATGTTGTAATATTCCTCGTTGCTACCAGATTATGTTACGTATATGACTGTCCACATCACATTGTGGTTCTTTCTCTTTGCCCACTCTCCTCTTTCCTCTCTCTTTCTCTCTAGTACACTACAAGTCGGTCTGCATACAAACGCCATAATATTCCAGTCTCTTTGTCTGGGACTACATCACGGAAACAAAATTTCCCGAGGAAATCATGCAGATTAATTCAACCGGTCTTATATTAATTTAATAAATCAGTAACCTTGTTTCCTTTCCCATATTAGTTTTTCAGACAATGACGAAATAATTTTTGTCCTAACTCCCACAGTTCACAGTTCTCTGACTAATCCATGAGATGTTAGCCTGCTTTATTAATTTTTTACGCTACTAATCATTTTGAACGATTGAGATTCTCGAGTGCAATATTATGGCTGGATGAACATTTTCTTTGAAGTTATTGAAACTTGCCTACTTCTTTCATACTAGCAAGTATAAAATGTTACAGAGGAAAGCTCTTGAGAAGAAACTCAACAAATGTGCTAAAGTGCAGATGTTGCGAATATAATAATAAATACTATTATAGTCCAGCAGGTACATCCATGTGTATAATCTATAGAGAGTTTATCTGCATTTGTATGCAGGCAAATTTGTCTCAAAATCACCGTAAATCAGATGGATGCCATATTTGTGAACACCAATTGTTCATTTTCGCCCTGATTTAATCTTCACGCCGAATTCTATTCCCGTGAGAAAATAAATTGATTCCCTAAAGCTTTCCATAGTATATTGAATCAGATACGTATCTTGTCCCCTTAAAAAGTGAAAGAAACAAAGGAAAGTGAAAAGAGGAATAAAAATTATTTCTAATATGCATGCAAAAAGT